>CM076575.1:737013539-737163483 GCA_034641835.2 Pinus albicaulis
GGAGATCCCCTAGTTGTTGGAGGTACATTACATCTCATCAATTGTGTCTTAGGGGGCCAGTTCTATAAGATATAAGATATCATTTTTGTTTTTCATATGAATTTTATCAAGAACTTGTGCTAGTAGGTGGCCAATTCTGTGAGGTATATGCTTAGAGAGAGCCCATCATGTTTTTCATATGAATTCTATGAAGAAATTTTGCTATTTACGACAAACCAAAGGAACATGGTAGAAAAATTAGATGAACATTGATGTACTTTGAGGTGATTAACCGCGTTCTCGATACATATTTAATACAAAAATTAAAATTTTGCTTAATAATTTAATAATAATAATGACGATGATGATGATTACTGTAAATAAAATATTTGAATGCCCATTTTCAATAAAGTAATTTAATTATGGTTCTATCAGTTACAGAGAGGGACCAAATTTTTTGTGTTGCAAATCTCTTTTATAGTGTAAACATTTTTACATTGAAAAATTTCCCTCTCGATATTTGATAGATGTGTGGTATCTATGGTTAATAATTTTTTCAATGTAAAAATGTTTGCACTATAAAAGAGATTTTCACTACAATAATATATATATATATATATAAAATTCCGAGGGGGTAAATTTTCAATGTAAAAATATTTACACTATAAAAGAGATTTGCACCTCAATAAATTTGATCACTCTTTGTAGGTGACACATTCATAATTAAACTAGTTTATTGAAAATGGGCATTGGAATATTTTATTTACAATAAACATCATCATCGTCATAGTCATTAAGATTATTATTAACCATAATATTATATATATATATATATATATATATATATATATATATATTCCACTTCTTTGGAACTTTTCACCTCAATCAAAATAACAAACATCATGAAGACCCAAAAGTAAGAAGAAAAAATCAGTTCATAATCAAGGAATCTAGCGACTTCTTTTAAGGATCATAATTCAAGACTTTAGTGCCTTTTAAAGATCATTTATTTTCCCATAAAATAAATAGCAAAAATAAATTTTGTAGTGACAAGAATGTCAACAAATTTTAAATGAAATAACTCCCTTCCCTAGTGATAGTACATTTTTGTTTTGAAATGAAATTATTTTCCCGATCTTTTAAATAATAGATTCCTCCCCAAGTGACCCTTTAGAGATACTTTTTTTTCAACTGATTGTAATAGGTAAGTGTCTTTTGTCTAGTATTTTGTGAGTCCTCCTTACAATTGGAATGTTTCTCTTCCCATAAGTCTATCTCGGGTTATAATTCTAGCTTTCTCTTGTTTATGAATAAATTGTCTCTATATCCTGTCCCTTTTTTAGCACTTTATCATTTTTTTTTGGAGAGCATAGTAGCATAAAAATGTAATATTTAAATATATAAATAGCTATTTTCCTTTTTCTATATTTTTTTTTATCAATGTAATATAAATTAATTGGTTTGTGTGCAATTTAATTTTATGATATAAATTTGATTGTAAATATAAATTTTATGCTTATCTACCCAAAAATTTAATGTTTATGTATTTTACAAATTTTTTTATTCATTAAAACAATATATGTTAAATATGGTTTTATTAAGTTAATAATTTAAATTTTATCAAACAAATTGAGGTTAAAATCTAAAAAAAAATTAATAACAACATTTAAACTTAAAATTCACCAAAACCTAAATTCAATCTAACTTATTAAAAAGAAAAAAACTAACATTATAAAAAACATATGTAAAAATATTTACTTGATCTAATGGCTTAAAACATTTCAATCTTCTAACATTTGACCTAATGACACAAACATTCTAACATTTGACCTAATGACACAAACATGGAAGCAGCAGCCAGGGGAGTTGTTTTCAAATAGCTCATTATTTCTCAAGATAAATCATGCCATTTGAAATAATTTAGAAATTTAAAAACAATCACATATTTTAAAAATTTTCATTATTAACTTAATTTTTTATATATTAAGAAATAATACTGATGAATTATAAAAGAGTTGTAACATACATAATATATAACAAAAAAATCCATGTATTTTCTGAATAATAAAATAGCTGTATAAAAATAATATAGAACAAGAAAAACTATATATATGAAAATTTAGATACATTTTATTAAGTAAAATTTTAAAATAATAATGGTTATAAACATTTAAAAATAGTTTTATTAAATAATTAGTTTAGATCCAGAGAACTACACCATGGGCTTTATTTATAGTTTATCATTATTTTATTTTATTATTTTTATTTTTTATTGTATTTTGACCTAGTTAAAATGTATATTACATTATGTTAATGTTTTTATTTAATTTAATTTTATTTTTAATTTTATGTAATTTAACATAGTCAAAATGTTAAATATGACATTACAACCTTTCTATCACCACCAAAACCTAAATTCAATCTAGCTTATTAAAAAGAAAAGAACTAGCATTATAAAAAACATATATAAAAATATTTACTTGATCTAATGCCCTAGAACGTTTCAATCATCTAACATTTTATCCAATGACTCAAACATGGACACATTGGCAGCTAGGGGAGTTGTTTTCAAATAGTTGACTCAAACATGGACATAGGGGAGTTGTTTTCAAATAGTTGACTCAAACATGGACATAGTGGCAGCTAGGGGAGTTGTTTTCAAATAGTAACGCGTAAATATGTATATTCAATTTTGTTTTCTTATTATAACATACATTTATTATTTATTTAGATTTTTTTTTTTTTTAAATTTTGAATTTTTATTCTATTAAATTGAACATATGCATATCTCCCTAGAAAACTAACTAAATATATATTCATTTTTATTTTTATTTAGAGAATATTTATTTTTATTTTAAATGGAACATATACCACTTTAAAGTTTAGCACAAAAAGGTTTACACGTCTCAAAATGTCACACACATAGAGAATCTCACACACATACAGAGATAGACTACTTATTAAAAGAATAAGTTATTGCAATTTGATATTATTTGTGCATTTCTAAAAATGAAAGAGTTCTCTAATTATTTCTAAATTCAATATATATATATATATGAGATTTGAATTTATTTGGGAAAATAACAGACATTTTACCCAACCACCTGAGTCTCAATTGACACATAGAAATATAAAAAGCTAATCAAAATAAACAAGGATTTTATCCAACCACCCAAGTAACCCCAATTGACAGACACACGAGTCAACAAAAAATAATCTTAAATTGATATATATTAAGGTCTATAGGGACCAATTATTTTAAAGTTTATTATTATTATTAACCACAATGATATAGGTTCGACCCCTTCAAAATCTTTTTGCGTTCTTGTACTATGTAGAGTGCACAAATTAAAATTGTAGATGCGACCAATCTTTAATATATTTTTTAAATAAACATTAGTATTATTTAATATTGTATATTGGAATATTTTATTTGTAAGATATATTGAGTTTATTATAATTTAAATGTTCTATTTTAATTAATTATTAAAAATTGAATGGATTATTCAATTTTTTTACACTATTCATATTAAGTAATTTTTTTTAATTACTTATTATATTTAGACATTGAAATAATTTACCATAGTTTTCAACACACATATGTAATTTTCTCTACATAGAATAAGTTAATATGAAAATAAATTAGTTAATATATATATAATTTTTTTTTTAAAATTGAAATAATCTGTGATGACTAATATTAATTTTTTAAATATTTTTTTCTCTAAATTTGATATTAAAATAAATTAAATAACATGAATATTCAAATAATTTTTTTAGTTTTGTATTGAAATACTTTTACAAGAATTATACATTTTCATCAAAATGTATATATATATATATATATATATATATATATATATATATATATATATATATATATATATATATATATATATATATATATATATATATATATATTACTTTAATTAATTAATTTGTATTTCATATTTTTTTAAAGGTCATATGAAATTGTTAATTTATAAGGACATCAAAGTATTTTTTATGGTAGAGAGTAAGAGTGAAATAATTTCTCCACATCTCCTTAGTATTTGGTTTTAACATTGATAACTAACCAAAAAAGCATAATGAAAGCGAGAGTTTTAACTTTTTAGAATAATTTTAATTAAAGCTAACTAACTAGAAATTGCACCACATGTTGCAAAGGAAATGCCGTAAGGTTGCGGTATAGGAAATAATACCATATAATAAAGAAGAGGTAGTAGTGTGGCATAGGAAAGAATATCATATAAGAAAGAAGAGGTAGTAGTGTAGTATAGGAAAGAATAACATATAAGAAAGAAGAGGTAGTAGGAACTTTATCGGCTCCAACTGATCCTCCAGAATAAGGGGTGGAGAATTATGTTTACTGGACCTCAAATAAAAATATCCATATTGGTTAGTTGATGTGGAACAACTTCTTTATTGAAGAGGAATCTGGGTTTTCCACAGTGTTAGAGAATATTTGTCGACGTTTCGAATCTCCATGGAGATCCATCTTCGGGACGAATGAATGAAGGAATGAAAGAAGGACTTAGGTCAATTCCTTTTTTCATTACTTCATTCATTCATCCTGAATATGGATCTCCATGGAGATTCGAAACATCGACAAATATTCTTTGACACTGTGGAAAATCCGGATTCTGCTTCATCAATTGATAACCACAAAAGCTTGAAAACTAGAACTTCTTTGTTATTAATTGCATGGAAGATGTGTTTTTTCATAATGGATGAGATATTTTGGCCAAAGTACTCAAGACCTCCATATGACGAAAACTGCATATTTTTTTCATCATTTTTTTTTTCCTTTCTGCATGAAGGATGCACTTGGTTTTTATGAGAAAGTTGGGAAGACTTCACCCTTCCACTAAATTATTTTCTTCTATCACATTCCCAATGTTGAATTCCTCTGATACTACTCCTAGAACTCTAACTCCGCTCTACAGGTAGAATTATTTAATGGAATAAAAACATATCACTATGACATGTTGTACTTCATAAGAGACTACTAAGAAGCTTAAGTATGGTAAATCCACCTTCACGTGTCATTTTAACATAGAGAATAGAATTATATTAATGGTCAATTTGATGGATAAGAGAGATTTGGGCCCATTTTAACTCTTGGGGATGATTAATTAATCTCAGTTCAGATAATTTGTATTAATAAATTATCTACAATCATATTTCCACAATTCTTCTTTGAACGGACAATATTCCACTTCTTTGGAAATTTTCACCTAATTCTAATAAAAAACATCATGAAGACCCAAAAGTAAGAAGAAAAAATCAGCTCATAATCAGGAAATCTAGCGACTTCTTTAATGGATCATAATTCAAGACTTTAGTGCATTTTAAAGATCATTTATTTTCCCATAAAATAAATAGAAACAATCAAATTTTTTAGTGACAAGAATGTGAACAAATTTTAAATGTAATAACTCCCTTCCCTAGTGATAGTACATTTTTGTTTTGAAATGAAATTATTTGCCCTATCTTTTAAATAATAGATTCCTTCCCAAGTGACCCTTCATAGATACTTTTTTTTTCCACTAATTGCAATAGGTTTTATGAATTTTTTTTCTCTATATCACTATTTTCTGTCTCTTTTTGAGGGCTTTATCATATTTTGTTGGAGAGCATAGTATCACAAAAATGTAATATTTAAATATATAAATAGTTATTTTCCTTTTTTTATATTTTTTTATCCATGTAATATAAATTAATTGGTTTGTGTGGAGTTTAATTTCATGATACAAATTTTATTATAAATAAAAATTTTATGCTTATGTACCCAAAAATTTAATGTTTATGTATTTTACAATTTTTTATTCACTAAACTAATTTATGTTAAATCTAGTTTTATTAAGTTATTAATTTAAATTTTATTAAAAAAATTGAGGTCAAAATCTAAAAAAAAATTAATAACAACATTTTAACTTAAAAGTAACCAAAACCTAAATTCAATCTAACTTATTCAAAAGAAAAAAATTAACATTATAAAAAGCATATATAAAAATATTTTCTTGATCTAATGGCCTAAAACATTTCAATCTTCTAACATTTGATCCAATGGCTCAAACATGGACACACTGGCAACTAGGGGAGTTGTTTTCAAATAACATTCATCATTATTGCTCAAGATAAATCCTGTCAATAATTTGGAAATTTAAAAAAGATCACATATTTTAAAAAAATTCATTATTAATTTAATTTTTTATATATTAAGAAATAATACTCATGAATTATAAAAGAGTTGTAACACAAATAATATATAACAAAAAAAAAAACCATGTATATTTTGAATAATAAAGTAGTTGTAACAAAAATAATACAGAACAAGAAAAACTATGTATATTTGGATGCATGAAAATTTAGATACATCTTATTAAGTAAAATTTTAAAAGAATAATGGTTATAAACATTTAAAAATAATTTTATTAAATAATTAGTTTAGATCCAGAGTTAATATTGATTTAGGCCATCTTAATGCACCCCTATAAAGAAACTACATTCCACATGAATATGATGGGTCAATACCATGGGCTTTATTTATAGTTTATCATTATTTTATTTTGTTGTTTTTATTTTTTTTATTGTATTTTGACCTAGTTAAAATGTTCATTATATTATGGAAATCATTTTATTTAATTTACTTTTATTTTTAATTTTGTGTAATTTGACATAGTCAAATTGTTAAACATGACATTACTATCTTTATATCATCACCAAAACCTAAATTCAATCTAAATTATTAAAAAGAAAAAAACTAACATTATAAAAAACATCTATAAAAATATTTACTTGATCTAATGGCCTAAAACATTTCAATCGTCTAACATTTTATCCAATAGCTCAAACATGCAGAGAGTGACAGCTAGGGGAGTTGTTTTCAAATAATGACTTCGTTACGGCGTAAATATGTATATTCAGTTTTGTTTTCTTATTATAACATACATTTCTTATTTATTTATAAAATATATATATTTTTTATTTTTATTAAACTGAACATATGCACATCTCCCTAGAAAACTAACCAAATATATATTCATTTTTTGTTTTTATTTAGAGAATATTTATTTTTATTTTAAATGGAACATATGACACTTTAAAGTTGAGCACAAAAGATATTACATCTCAAAATCTCACACACACATAAAGAGATACACTACTTATTATAAGAATGACTTATTGCAATTTCATTTTATTTGTGCATTTCTAAAAATGAAGGAGTTCTCTAATTATTTCTAAGTTGAAGATATATATATATATATATATATATATATATATATATATATATATATATATATATATATATATATATATATATATATATATATATACTCAAAATATTTGAATTTAGGTGGGGAAACTAATAGACATTTTACCCAACCATCTGAGATAAATTCAATTGACGCACATAGATATAAAAAACCAATACAAATAAACAAAGATTTTATCCAACCACCCAAGTAACCCCAATTGACACACACACGAGTCAACAAAAATTAATGTTAAATTGATATTTATTAAGGTCTACAGGGACAACAAATTTTAAGGTGCAAATATTTTTTCAATTTTACATATTGAGAAATTTGATCGCTTCAAATTTTATATGATAATATCAGATATTTTTCCCAAAATCTTTTTGTTGTAATCACATCGGATAGAAACTTATGGATGCTTTTCAAACAAATCAATATAGTTCATATTTTAATTTAACTAAATTATTTATATCTATCTCATTTAAATCTTAAATAAATGAAAAAAATATATGTTTAAATTATATATATATATATATATATATATATATATATATATATATATAATTGAAAACCATTTATTAAAAATAAATAGATTTTAAATTATTTGTTTATATTAAAAAATAAAAATAACTCTTAAAATAAAATAAAATAAATATGTAACATAAATAGCTTGAAGAACCTCTTGTTTATTTTTATAGTCGAGAATTATATTGCTTCAATAAAACAAAAGGGGCATGCATTAGATTCGTTGCAGGGAAACCCAGATGAAACCCAAACCATCTGCAAAATTGTTCATTCTTTGGTGTTCTGTGTTGTGCGAAGTTGAGAATCCTACCAGACCTAATTACAAACACAGTTACATAATTAGGGGAGAAGCACTCCATAATGGGGCTTCCCTAGGTAACTCTGTGGAATTGACGAACTAGGTTGGCAGAAAGCAAACCCTTTCTAAACCAGTAAAACATGCAGCTAAGTAGCCACAACGAAGTATTTACAAAAATGAGAAAAAGATTGTTGGGCATGGCACTTAATTATTTGAAAAACTAATCTCTCTAGATGGGGATAGGATTTGCAAGCATCCCACTCACTTCAATACAGTTGTGGATGGTGTGTCCCTCGTCCACATTCCACTGATCGATGCTTCTTGTGACCTGGTCATCCTGAGGAGACACGGTGAGAGTAACAAATTTCTGGTGGTGCAATTTTTAAACAAACACCATGAATTTTGCATCGAGCAGGTCGATTTTATCGTACAACGTATTCTTGTCCTTTTTGTTTGTCATGCATGGAATGACCAGACAAGGTTTTCATACTCCAAGCTTACTCAATGGTGTGATTTTAAATATTTTCTTTAGCTCTAGTAAGCCGAGGGTCTGGTCGAATTGGGCATCAACCTCTTCAGAGCTAGTGTTTTTCCAACTTTTTGTGACCTTCTCCTTAGGTTGTTCGATATTTTTTTTAGTCTTGAGCAAAGTTGAGCCATGGAAGTTAAGGGTATCCTGGCGGGTTGCGGTCTCTGCTCTGGTTCAGGGGTGCACATTGGCTTATATTTATAGATCAATAGTACAACCTCTGTTCTTGTGGACAGAATAGGAGCCCCTAAATTATTGGGGGATACAGGTCATCAAGAAGACACAGGGAAGGTGAAAACACTGGGCCTTGAGAGGAGTGTGGGAGATTGTGGTAGGGAACTGAGGGAATGAGCAGTAGGCATCAGAACAGAAGGGAAGAGAAAGCCGAGAATAGAAACAGGGGTTGGAGACTATTGGAATTTCTGATAATTCTTGAACAACAGTGAGAGGAAACAAAAATTCCTCTTGTAACACATATAGAACAATAAAAACAAATGCTCTGCAAAATCACACACACACTGGAAGCAAATTCACTGTTTCTCATTCAAAATTTTATGTTGTTACAAAGCATCAGAACTGTTGTTCTATATTTACAAAAATTTCATGTTGTTATACACACATAGCTCCTTGTTGTTACACACACAATGCTACTTTGTTGTTTTTCCCTTTGCTATTACACACACATCATACATTTGCTGTTACAAACACAACTTCATTTATTGTTACACAGACAACATTCATTTTTTGTTGTACAAACACAACATACATTAGTTGTTTCACATACATCATTCATATGTTGTTACAGATACAACATTCACTTGATGTTACACTCTGTCGCTGCTACAAATACAACACTTGCTGCTACACACACATCTTTCCTTTTTCTCTCTTCTTACACAGTCTTCTCTATTTTCACATACACAACACTTATGCACTACAAAACACTTACTTAGCATTGTTGTCTATATATGAAAAAGTAAAATCTAAGTTTAAAAAAAAGCATTATTAAATAAAACTATCTGACATAAAGCATTAAAACCAAAATTCAAACTTTTGTCATATCGCTTCTTTTAAATGGATTTAGGTGAATGGTGTTAAGGTTGGGTGGTAAGGTGGCACAGACTTTGGTGGATCGGAAGAGGGCTACTATCAGGTTGATTTTGCAGGGATTCAAACCCATAAATTTAATGCACGATTGAATGCAAGTCAAACCAAAATAAAACTGCTGCTGCTGCATCCTTCTCATAGCTTGCTATCCTGCTGCTACAGATTTGTAGTTGGAATTAATTTCCAACAGAGACGAGCTGAAATTGAGAATGAGCTAAGTTCCGTCTCTCTTAGTAGGCCATGGATATTTATGGAAATATCAAATAAATCGCTGATGGACACGGTGTGAAATTGCGCCAATCATTCCTTGAGTAGGTCATGCTTCCTCTATTAGGGAGCTCTTTAAGATCTCTAAGATGAAGTGTGCGCACGATCGATATCAAAGCACCTCCTTCAATTTTCAGATACTTTAACATTATGATAATGGCTTCTAAATGTAAGGCTGGATCTGCTCCTAGTGGGAAGTACTCTCCGTTTCATTTCAACTGATATCCTCACAATCATGCCACAAATTATCAACAAGATTTACCTACCATGCCTCGGAGCATAAGATCTCATTTCCATCTATCCCTTCGTCAGTGAGCTTGTGAGCAAGAGAGTTCACCTTCCGGCTAACAGCTTGAAAATGGATCCCAACTAAGCCCATGATTTGTTATCGTATACGCTGAAGGGTCTTAGAAAGGTGCTAGTTGGTGGCCACCTTATTGATCGGAGTGCCATGTTGGAGGTTCCGGGAAGCAGGGATTTCCAACACTAAATCTACCTCAACGATCAATGGAACTAAGTTGTAGGAGTTTGGAATTTCGAGGCTCTGTCTTAAGGCGTGCAACTCTATTGCATTATTCGTTTTAAGTCCTAGTTTTACATAGTATATCAAAATTATATCCCCATCATGGTTCCTCAAAGCCGGGTCGTAGGCTTCTTGGCCTCGGTTGCCTCCTAAGGCCACAAAACAAGAAGCTCATGTCACTGATGTTTATGTTTGGGATATACAGATGTAAATAATTTTTTATTTTATTGAGCACGTGTTAGGAATTGTTAATACCTTGGTTCAGGATCTGTAGTATCCCACTGTGATAATTTCAAACGTCGTGAGTTTCATCTTTCATAACATAGGTACATGTATCCTATGAGGACTGAATGTTCCCAACTTAACATGAGTGTTGTCTAATGAAAGAAAGCAGGCCAAGATCTTTCAATATCAAGTGCTCCATTATACATCAGTATAAATCCTCTGAACACAAAATATTTGCTAAAATATCTTATATTTCACTCCAGTTCCACATGGTGTTGATGTACATCTGAGACTCAAAACATTCTTACTGAGAACCAAGAGACAAAATTTAAGACTAGCTGCTTCCTTCCTTGAAAGTACAATAAGAATTATTTTATGGAGTTTGTTTTGTTATAATTTTTAATTAGTTTTTTTTTTCAATTTTGATAGATAATTTGTATTATTCAGATATATCAAAGATTTTTTACGGCGCCAAATTTATTTATACAATTCAATAAAAATTTGAATAATCATTTTTTCTTGAATTGGATAGATAATTTGTGTAATATGTATAATTCAGATATATCAAAGTTGTTTTTAGAGAGTTGAATTTATTTATACAATTCAAAATAAATTTAAATAACTAATAAACACATTTTCACTTTATTAAAATATTCCTAAAATATGTAATATCCCAATTATATCATCAAATTTCAAAGAAAATAGTAAAAATATAAAATAATTAAACAATAGTTTAAAATTTATCTTTAAACGTATTCACATGAAAGAAGGAATTATCGTAAAAGAGTCAAAATAAGAGTCTCTACAAATTCCAACTACCTCGGATGTCTAAATCATGTTCTTTTGATTATTATAAGATAAAGATAACATTGGATATAGTTTCACTAGGGACAACACTGTTCTTTGCATAGAAATTACAACCCAAGAAAATGAAAAGTATTTTCCTTATAATAAAAGTTATCTTCATATTTTCCATAGGAGCTAAAGTTATCTTCTAATATAAAACCCTAAATTATTTTATCTTCTACTAGGCTACCTAGAACATCTATTCAATAGCCTAAGTGAATATAAAAATTCTTCTTCAAATCATGATAGAATTACAAGATTTAAATTTGTTGCAATATTTGAGATGTCGGGGAACCTATAAAATTTCATCTCAAAAAGTACCCATATTCTTATAGAAAGAAAAAATAAAATGTTGCTTGATGATGAAAATATCATATGGATTATAGAACCAAAATAACCCTAAACAAGATATGAAAGAATAGAAAATCTAAAAAACTTTTGTGATATAGAGAAAGAATAAAAAATTAAAACAACACAAAAAATGTTATAAAACACTTTGTACATATACTTCACGATGAATGAAGGAACCCAGGATGTTTATATGACTTTTAAAGAAGAAAAAAAAACTGGCATTTTATATCAATACCTACTATTGATGAAGAATCAGATGTTTTGTACAAAAGGAAACACAAGAACAAAACAAAAGAAAAATATACATCCATGCTGTTAAGGAAACTATTTAGATTATAAAATTTGAAGGTGAGAGTTGTTGGATGTAACTTCAATGGGCCATTCAATATACATGTTCAATTTTTTTCCTTTTCTAAGTAAGACCGATTCTATTATATGGCACATAAAAATACAATTCGAAGTGTTCCTGCCGGAGCTGCTATGCTAGTCAATTCTGGTAGGGATAGAGTTCAAAAACACAAAATTGGGATTGCCCCAGTTGGGGAAACGAGTCCAGAAATTGCTACCCTGAGTGGGGAAACCAGCATGTACCATGATTTTCCAAAAATTTGTAGGCTTGTTCAGGAACAAGTAAAACATAAAAATAGTAAAGTAAAACCTAGCTGAGGTAGGAAACCTCTTGATGCTAATCCTTGCGTGGAAAGTCATGCTTCTGGTCTTCACGAGGTGGCTCTTCAACAATGAAGCATCTGTAGTCTTCAGAGGAATCTTATTCCTTCTTTGATAGCTGTGCTGTAGGCTTCGGTGTGGAAGTAGAATGCACACCTGCAACAGCTACATTTTCATCTTCTGTTGAACTATCGCCCCCTTCAATGCTTGAAGAGCGCAAAGCAAATTTTGTTGGCAGGGCCTCCGATTTTTTGGAGTGTTGGGGGTCAGAAGAAGAAATGGTGGACTTTCTTAATCATTTCTGAGAGCCAAAACTAGTAGAGCTAGAAGGGACCTCCGGAAGACACAAAGAAAAGGTGGCTGAGATGCTATGCTAGTCCAAGGCTTCAGTGGTGTCAAAATTGAGCATGAATTCGGAAAAATTGTCCACATGGAGGGGGGAGTGGCTCTCATTGTGGAGGGATATGGGAGTGTAAGAATAATAGTCTTGACCTCCTCCTTTGCGGCATCACATCCTATGGCGATGAAGCATGGTGGCACTGGTAAGCTCTGGAGAGGCTAGGTGGGAGACGGACTTGCTAGAGGAGATATGGAAAGAGGCCTTGAGCTAAAGAGGAGATGAGAAATGGAAGATGGTGTGCCTCACACAAATAATAGCAAACAAGACAGAGACCAAAAAACTGCAGGAGAAGACAGCAGGAATGTCGTTGTAGGGAGCCATGAAATACCCCGAAGGGTAGAAGGCAGGAGGGGTGTTAGTGCCCGGATTAGGTGGGTTATTGTAGGCATCAGGTGAGTAACTGCGCCATTTAAGATTTTCCACACTTGGGCCATGCACAACCATGTGGTTGTGTCATGCACCTTGCGGAGGAGTCTCCACATCGATGTGCCTAGGGAGCACTTGCATCCGGGAGTTGAGCTTCTTTTTGCACCAACTTACTGGACGCAGAGAGGAAGGATGCATCATTGATACTGGAGAGGGGGTCAGAGAAGAGGGGAAGATCTTGATCAACCCCTTTGTTAGCCAGAACATCTGTTGTTTTGTTGGCATAGCGAAGAATGTGCTTAAAGCGAATGGCACTATGAGTCTACAACCATCGCTCCATGTGTTCAAAACACGTTGCTAGATGCCAAATATTTGAGAATTTGGAACTTCAGGCTCTAGAGAGAAGGTGAAGAGCGGTGTTGATGATGACTTGAGAATCGCCTTCAACTTCTAATGGGAAGAAGTTTTGGTCTTGGGTAAGATGAAGGCCTTGCAGTAGTCCTTCCAATTAAGCTGAGTTGTTGGTATCCCATCCCATAGATCCATATAAAATGATGAGGGGGTTCACTTCTGACTCTCTGAAGATCCCACCGAAGCTAGTTGCGCCTGGATTGCCCTTGGATTCTACATCAAAGTTCAACTTATATAGGCCATAGGGAGGAGGACTCAAAGTGTTGGGTGAACCAGGATGGAAGGAGGGAGGGAGGATGTCCTAAGGGAGACAAGGGATAGGGAGGTTCCAATTGGCCCATATTAAGCTCTCCAGAGGCTGGTTAGGGATGTCTGAATCTTGCCAGTGGTGCAAGGAAAGGGTCTCCTTCAATTTCTTACATATATTTTTCTAGATAATGTCTAGAGGAGTAGTCTGATTTTTGAAAATGCGCCTATTCCTTTCTTTCCATATCATCCAAAGCAGGTGTCCTGGGAGGAGGGACTAGAGATAATTGAGGAGCTTGTTGTTGAAGGGATCAATTTTCCATTGCGTGATAGTTCTAGAAATGTCTCCTTTGATCCTATTGGTTCTCCTACACTGAATGGCGATATTGTCCCACATGGAGTTAGCAAGAGGGCAGGTGTCCAATATATGAGTGATAGTTTCAGCCTGCTGAAGACAATTCAGACATTGAGAAGTTGAATTGTTCATTCTTGTTCATTGTTCATTCTTTGGTGTTCTGTGTTGTGGGAAGTTGAGAATCCTACCAGACCTAATTACAAACACAGTTACATAATTAGGGGAGAAGCACTCCATCATTGGGCTTCCCAGGGTAACTCTGTTGAATTGAAAACCTAGGTTGGCAGAAAGAAAACCCTTTCTAAACCAGTAAAACATGCAACTAAGTAGCCACAACGAAGTATTTACAAAAATGAGAAAAATTTGGGCATGGCACTTAAATATTTGAAAAACTAATCTCTCTAGATGGGGATAGGATCTGCAGGCATCCCAATCGCTTCAATACAGTTGTGGATGGTGTGTCCCTCGTCCACATTCCACTGATTGATGCTTCTTGTGACCTGGTCATCCTGAGGAGACACGATGTGAGTAACAAATTTCTGGTGGTGCAATTTTTCAACAAACACCATGAATTTTGCATCGAGTAGGTCAATTTTATCATCCAACGTATTCTTTTCCTTTTTGTTTGTCATGCATTGAATGGCCAGACAAGGTTTTCATACTCCAAGCTTAATCAATGGTGTTATTTTAAATATTTTCTTTAGCTCTAGTAAGCCGAGGATCTGGTGGAATTGGGCATCCACCTCTTCAGAGCTAGTGTTTTTCCAACTTTTTGTGACCTTCTCCTTAGGTTGTTCAATATTTTCTTTAGTCTCAAGCAAAGTGGAGCCATGGAATTTAAGGGTGTCCTAGCGGGTTGCGGTCTCTACTCTAGTTCAGGGGTGCACGTTGGCTTATATCCACTGATCAACAGTACAACCTCTGTTCTTATGGACAAAATAGGAGCCCCTAAAGTATTGGGGGATATGGGTCATCAAGAAGACACAGGGAAGGTGAAAACACTGGGTCTTGAGAGGAGCGTGGGGGATTGTGGTAGGGAACTGAGGGAATGAGAAGTAGGTATCAGAACAGAAGGGAAGAGAAAGCCGAGAATAGAAATAGGGGTTGGAGACTGTTGGAATTTCTGATAATTCTTGAACAACAGTGAGAGGAAACAAAAATTCCTCTTGTAACACAGATAGAACAATAAAAACAAATACTTTGCAAAATCACACACACACTGGAAGCAAATTCATTGTTTCTCATTCAAAATTTTCTATTGTTATAAAGCATCAGAACTGTTGTTCTAGATTTACAAAAATTTCGTGTTGTTATACACACATAGCTCCTTGTTGTTAAACACACAACACTCCTTTGTTGTTTTTCCCTTTGCTGTTACACACACAACATTCATTTGTTGTTACAGACATAGCATACACTAGTTGTTTCACATACATCATTCATGTGTTGTTACAGATACAATATTCACTTGATGTTACACTCTGTCGTTGCTACAAATACAGCGCTTGGTGCTACACACACATCGTTCCTTTTTCTCTCTGCTTACACAGTCTTCTTTGTTCTTGCATACACAGTACTTATGCACTACAAAACACTTAACATTGTTGTCTATATATGAAAAAGTAAAATATAAGTTTAAAAAAAAACATTATTAAATAAAACTATCTGACATAAAGCATTAAAACCAAAATTAAAACTTTTGTCATATCGTTGCTTTTAAATGGAGTTCAGTGAATGGTGTTAAGGTTGGGAGGTAACGTGGTGCAGACTTTGGTGGATCGGAAGAGGGATACTATCAGGTTTCTTTTGTAGGGATTCAAACCCATAAATTTAATGCATGATTGAGTGCAATTCAAACCAAAATAAAACTGTTGCTGCTGCATCCTTCTCCCATCAAAAATTTATAGTTTGCTATCATGCTGCTACAGATTTGCTGTTGGAATTAATTTCCGACAGAGACGAGCTGAAATTGAGAATGAGCTAAGTTCCGTCTCCCTTAGTAGGCCATGGATATATATGGAAATATCAAATAAATTGCTGATGGACACGGTGTGAAATTGAGCCAATCATTCCTTGAGCAGGTCATGCTTCCTTTATTAGGGAGCTCTTTAAGAGCTATAAGACGAAGTGTGCACGCGATCGATATCAAAGCACCTCCTTCAATTTTCAGATACTTTAACATCATGATAATGGCTTCTGAATGTAAGGGTGGATCTGATCCTAGTGGGAAGTACTCTCTGTTTCCTTTCAACTGATATCCTCACAATCATGCCACAAATTATCAACAAGATTTACCTACCATGCCTCAGAGCGTAAGATCTCATTTCCATCTATCCCTTCGTCAGTGAGCTCGTGAGCAAGAGAGTTCACCTTCCGGCTAACAGCTTGAAAATGGATCCAAACTAAGTTGGTGATTTGTTATTGTATATGCTGAAGGGTTTTAGAAAGGTGCTAGTTGGTGGCCACCTTATTAATCGGAGTGCCATGTTGGAGCTTCCGAGAAGCAGGGATTTCCACCACTAAATCTACCTCAAAGATCAATGGAACTAGGTTGTAGGAGTTTGGAATGTCGAGGCTCTATCTAAAGGAGTGCAAATCTATTGCATTATTCATGTTAAACCCTAGTTTTACATAGTATATCGAAATTATATCCCCATCATGGTTCCTCAAAGCTGGGCCGTAGGTTGCTTGGCCTCGGTTGCCTCCTAAGGCCACAAAACAAGAAGCTCATGTCACTGATGTTTATTTTTGAGATATACAGATGTAAATAATTTTTTATTGTATTGAGCATGTGTTAGGAATTGTTAATACCTTGGTTTAGGATTTGTAGTATCCCACTGCGAGAATTTCAAACGTCGTGAGTTTCATCTTTCATAACATAGGTACATGTATCCTATGAGGACTGAATGTTCCCAACTTAACATGAGTGTTGTCTAATGAAAGAAATGTTGGAATATTGAAAATTCCAGAATAACAATGGAGAGATTAATACTCTCCTCTTCAAACACAGAGAAATTAAAAAAAATTCTTGACAGGAGACAGAGTTTTCACACTAAAAAAAAAATTACTTATATTTCTTAAAAAAAACTATTACAATGATGTTGGACTGCTGCAAACAAAGTGCCGGAGGAGACTTCACTATCTCTCAAAAAAAATGCAGTGTTGTGCTTAAAAATAAACACTCTGTCTCTTCTTAGAAAACGCATTGTTGTGCATAAAACAAGAAATACATTCACTGTGTGTTACATTTGCCTCATGGGCTTTCAGCTTTTATATGCCATGTATGTAAAAATAAAACAATACTTTGTAAAATAAAACTGAAAAACAAACCTTTGAAAAAGGATTGTTGGGGCCCACCGGGCTACATTACAAAATACCTTTAATAAAAAACTCCGTCGCGCACGTTTTTAAAACCAAAACATGACAAACCTTTAAACCTACGATGCGTGATGACGAACCGGATGCGATGAACCAAGATTTAAATCTGCCATATAAATGACGTCGGGTCCAGATGATACACTGTGCGATCGGGCCTTGTATAAAAGAGTTCTGATCACGATTGAAAAACGGACGTGATGGACATATTAACTCTGTCGCATAACTGCATCGGGTCTGCGAATAACAACCAAATGTCCCTTACCTTGGACTTCCGATTCCGATTGGGGAATCGGATGCGATCACCTTTAAACTCTGCCACAATAAAGTGATCAGGTCTGCCATTTCAAAATGCAATCGGGCCAAAAAAAACGGCACTCCCAATTCACACTTTGCGACTGTGTAATACAATGTTGCGTGGTCTGTGGGACCACCCACGGACCTCGGCTCAAAGCGGAGGGCGATTATAAATTTGGCTGTGTATTATATGAGAATTTTCTTCTTGCAGAACTCACCACATCAACAAGACATTGTTATGGGGACCATAGCGTACATAAAAAAATAACTGCTTGACTTTGTGAAAAAAAAAGTACTCTGTTTTGCCAAAAACAGAGTTTGTCCCTGAAAACATAAAAAGACTGTTTGTCAAAATAAAAGACTGCGTTGATTCAACCAAGACTGAACTGACTGTTCACTGCATTTTTAGAAAGCAGCTGGAGGCAAAAAAAAACTGGAGATAAAAAATAGAAAGCGGCTCTGCACAGCCACTATTGAAAGTAACATTTCAACACTCCCGCTTACTTTCAACTGATGGGTTATCAGTCATACCTAGGAATTTTCTCAAAAATTCAAAACTCTTCTATCCCAATGGCTTGTTTAGAATGTCTACAAGCTGCTCCTGAGTTCTGCAGTGTTCCAAAATAATTTCACCATTGTTCACCAATTCTCTGATGTAATGAATTTTTGTGTCAATGTGTTTCGTCCTCTTGTGAAGGAGAGAATTCTTAGATAAGGCAATAGCTGAGCTATTGTCACAAAAAATCATAGTTCCTTTTTTCTGCTCTTGGCACAAACTCCTTAACATCCTCCTCACCCAAATTTCTTGACACGCTGCTGTTGTAGCTGCCACATATTCTTCCTCTGCTATAGACAATGCTGCAATAGGCTGCTTTTTAGAAGCCCATGAAATGGCTCCTAAAACCATGTGAAAAATATACCCGGAAGTGCTCTTCCGATCATCTACACTTCCAGCCCAATCACTGTCAGTGTATCCAACTAAATCTAAACATTCTGAAGCAGTATATAAAATACCAAACCTTTCAGTACCTTTAACATACCTTAGAATTCTCTTCCCTGCCTGCCAATGTGCATCCTTTGGCTTCTCCATGAATCTGGAAATCAAACTAACAGCATGCATTATGTCGGGCATAGTTGCAGTCAAATACATGAGGCTGCCAACTATGCTCTTGTACAAGCTAGGATCAAAATCCTTGTTGCTATCCTCTCTGTTGAGTTTTAATCCCAGCACTATGGGAGTGATTACTGCTTTGCTTTCCTGCATATTAAATCTTTGAAGAACTTCATTAACATATTTTTCCTGTGAGATAAAAATCCCATTTTCATCTTTTTCTACTTCTATTCCTAAGAAGTATCTCAACAAACCCATGTCAGTCATTTCAAATTCTTCTTTCATGACTATTTTAAAATTTTCAATAAGGTAATCATCATTACCTGTGAAAATAACATCATCAACATATAAAACCACAATCAACATTTTACCATCCTTTTCTTTGATGTAGAGGGTGGGTTCTCCCTCACACTTTTCAAATCCATTTTCCAGTAGATAGGAATATATCCTACTGTACCACGCTCTTGGTGCTTGCTTTAGCCCATAAAGAGCTTTATTCAATTTGCACACTTTGTATTGTTGGCCTTTATTTTCGTAGCCGAGAGGTTGTTCAATGTAAACCTCTTCCATTAACACTCCATTTAGGAATGCTAACTTCACGTCCATTTGGTAAAATTTCCACTTATTTTGTGCTGCTATGGACAGCACTGCTCTCACGGTTTCCATTCTAGCAACCGGTGTGAAATTTTCCTCATAATCTATCCCATGCTTCTGCTTATACCCTTTGACAACAAGTCTTGCCTTGTGTCTTTCTATTTTTCCTTCAGCATTACTCTTCGTCTTGTAGACCCATTTAACTCCAATGACATCTTTACCTTTTGGGAGTTCAACCAAATCCCATGTCTTATTTCTTTCTATGGCATTAATCTCCTCATCCATAGCTTCTATCCATTTCTTTTCCTTAATAGCTTCTTCAAAGTGGATAGGGTCTTCAACATGACAATATAAAGCAAACAAAGAATTGATACCTTCATTTGCTACCTCTTGTGCATAAATGTCATTCAAATTTCTGAACTTCTTACCTCTTTCATTAGGTGTACAAATGCTTGAAGAAGCACTTGAATTTCCTCCTTGTGGTGTGCTTGGAGAAGCACTTTCATTTCTCCTCAAGGGTGTGCTTTGCTGCTCTTGTGTTGGTGCTACTGTTTGGGGATGTATTTCAGCCAATTCATCATCATTTTCATCATGAGATAAACAATGTTTAACATTCACTGTTTTCTCTATGCTTCCATCCCAAGCTTCCTCTTCAATGAACTAAACATCTCTGCTCACAATAAACTTCTTGGTGGATGGGTTGTATAACCTGTAAGCCTTGGATTCCTCACTGTATCCAATGAAAATACATTTCTCCCCCTTGCTGTCCAACTTCTTCCTTAGCTGATCCGGTATGTGTGCATAAGCCACACATCCAAAAACCTTCATGTGTGTGACACCTTGCTTTGTGCCACTCCATGCCTCTTCCAGCACTTTGTTCATAACTGCTTTTGTAGGGCACCTATTCAAAATGTATGCTGCACAATGTACAGCTTCAGCCCAATAATCATTAGGCAAATGCTTTTCCTTTAACATACTCCTCACCATGTCCATTATGGTTCTATTCTTCCTTTCGGCTACTCCATTTTGCTGCGGAGTATATCTTGTTGTAAACTGCTTATGAATACCATTTTCTCTACAAAAACGTAGAAAATATTTAGAGATATACTCACCTCCTCTATCAATCCTTAGGAATTTGATGTGCAGCCCACTTTTGTTCTCAACAAGTGCTTTGAAATTGCAGAACCTTCAAACAATTCACTTTTGTTTTTCAAAAAGTAAACCCAAGTTTTTCTTGTAAAATCATCTATGAATGTTAACATGTAGTGGCTGCTAGCAAGTGATGGAGTTTGCATTGGTACACACAAATCTAAGTGGACAATCTCTAAGGGTGCCTTTTCCCTTATGCTTTCCCTGGAAGGAAAACTTTCTCTGTGTTGTTTCCCCAAGATACAACCTTCACAAAGGTTGTCTGGCTTCTCTATCAATGGTAAACCTCTTACCATTCCTTTTCTGTTCAACAAGTTAAGACCTCCAAAGTTGAGATGTCCAAATCTCAAATGCCACAACCAATTTTCATATTTTGGTTCGCTTTGGATAGCCTCCTGTGCCACTGCTGCTTTCTTTTCTTCATTTTTTAGATCTGCTCTCATTCTAAGAGGGAAAATCCTGTTCCTTGTCATATTTACTTCAACAATACATTGTTTGCTGGGTGGTTTGTCCATGATGGTACAAACATCATCCTCAAAAAATACATTATACCCCTTTCGAACAAGTTGTCCAATACTTAAGAGGTTACACTTCATTCCTGGAACATAATACACATCTGTTGTGGATTTATTTGCACCTTTCCTTGTTAAAACATTTACATTTCCTTTTCCCATAACAGAAACTTTTCTATCAGTTCCTAGTGTGACTTGTGACTTCACAGTCTCATTTAACATAGAAAACATTGCTAAGTTTCCTGTCATATGGTTAGTACAACCGGAGTCTAGAAACCATAAATCCTCACTTTTTTCTTCATCCATATTACAAGCTAAAAACAAATTATCTTGGCTGATATTTTATCTAGTGAAATTTGCACTAGTTCTACTTCCCATATCATGCTGCTTCTTTCTACATTCATTAGCATAATGACCATATTTTTTACAATAGTGACATTGGACATTGGACTTATCATACCTCTGTCCTTGAGCATTCTGTTGACCACTTTGCTGGCTACTGCCTTGGCCTTGATGCTGATTTGGTTTGCTGCCCCTTCCTTGAGCATTTTTTGGACTGTTCCTTCCACCTCTGTTTTGGCTTCTGTCTCTTCCTCTTTTGTTTCCTCCGCCTTTCCCTCTTCCTCTTCTGAAAGATATCTGGGTCTTAAATCCATGCTCCAGACATTATTTTTCACTCCTACCCAATCTCTTGTCATGAGTCATCAATGATGCATGTAGCTCATCCACTGTGAACTTTGTGAGATCCTTAGTCTCCTCTATGGTGGTGAAAATCACATCGAATCTTGAGGGTAGAATTCTCGAGAGTTTTTACACAATCCTCTTGTCTTCAAGAGTCTCTCCATGAGATCTTATTTTTGTGACCATTCCAATCACATGAGTGAAGAATGAGTCAATAGTATCTGACTCTTTCATACAGAGAGTTTCAAAGTCTCTCCTCAGCAACTGAAGTTTTGTTGTCTTCAATTTTTCCATGCCTTGATAGGCTGTCTTGAGAGTTTCCCAAGCTTCTCTGGATCTCTTGGCTGCTGCTATCCTTGGAAACACACTCTCATGCACTGCTTGATACAATAAGAAGAGAGCTTTGGAGTCTTTATTCTTATTTCTCTTCAGCAATTCTCTCTCTGCCTGAGTTAAATCATCTAACTCTTCTTCATTTGCTGACTCTTCAAATCCATCCTCAACAAATTCCCATAAGTCTTGGGAGAAAAATAAAGCTCTCATAGTTATTGGCTAGTATTCATATTTTTTCCCATTAAATAGTGGGAGGTGGATATTTCCCATACCCATACCAGTGTTGGCTCCAGCCATTCTGCACTCTTAACTATGATTCAAAAAACACTTGACTGTGTATTTAAAATAGTTGACTGTTCTGCAACAGTAACACAATAAACTTTATAGAGAAATACCTTGAATTCTTTTTGGCTGATTCTTCACACTGCTGGAGAGGCTGCTGCAACAAAGAACTCCTTCCTTCAGCTTCTTTGATCTTCAAAGAGCTTGGAATAGCTCTGATACCATGTTGGAATATTGAAAATTCCATAATAACAATGGAGAGAGTAATACTCTCCTCTTCAAACACAGAGAAATTAAAAAAAAAATTCTTGACAGGAGACATAGTTTTCACACTTAAAAAAAAATTACTTCTATTTCTTAAAAAAAACTATTACAATGATGCTGGACTGCTGCAAACGCAATGCCAGAGGAGACTTCATTGTCTCTCAAAAACAATGCATTGTTGTGCTTGAAAATAAACACTCTGTCTCTTCTTAGAAAACGCACTGCTGTGTATAAAACAAGAAATACATTCACTGTGTGTTGCATTTGCCTCACAGGCTTTCAGCTTTTATATGTCGCGTATGTAAAAATAAAACAATACTTTGTAAAATAAAACTAAACAAAAAACCTTTGAAAAATGATTGTTGGGGCCCACCAGGCTACATTACAAAATACCTTTAATAAAAAACTTCATCGCGCACGTTTTTAAAACCAAAACATGACAAACCTTTAAACCACCGATGCGCGATGACGAACCGGACGCGATGAACCAAGATTTAAATCTGCCATATAAATGATGTCGGGTCTGGATGATACACTGTGTGATCAGGTCTCGTACAAAAGAGTTCTAATCGCGATTGAAAAACGGATGCGATGAACATATTAACTTTGTCGCATAACTCCATCGGGTCCGCGACTAACAACCAAATGTCCCATACCTCGGACTTCCAATTCTGATTGGGGAATCGGACGTGATCACCATTAAACTCTACTGCAATAAAGTGATCGGGTCCGCCATTTCAAAATGCAATCGGGCCAAACAAAACGACACTCCCGATTCACACTTTGCGACTGTGTAATACAATGTTGCGTGGTCTATGGGACCACCCGCGGACCTCAAATCAAAGCGAAGGGCGATTATAAAGTTGGTTGTGTATTATATGAGAAATTTCCGCTTGCAGAACTCACCACATCAACAAGACACTGCTGTGGGGACCACAACGTACATAAAAAAATAACTGCTTGACTGTGTGAAAAAAACAAAATTACTCTGTTTTGCCAAAAACAGAGTCTGTCCCTAAAAACATAAAAAGACTATTTTTCAAAATAAAATACTGTGTCGATTCAACCAAGACTGAACTAATTGTTCAGTGCATTTTTAGAAAGTAGCTGGAGGAGAAAAAAAACTGGAGATAAAAAAATAGAAAGCGGCTCTACACAGCCACTGTTGAAAGTAACATTTCAACAAGAAAGCAGGCCAAGCTCTTTCAATATCAAGCGCTCCATTTTACATCACTATAAATCCTCTGAACACAAAATATTTGCTAAAAGATCTTATATTTCACTCCAGTTCCACATGGTGTTGATGTATCTGAGACTCAAAATATTGTTACTGAGAACCAAGAGACAAACTTTAAGACTAGCTGCTTCCTTCCTTGAAAGTACAATAAGAATTATTTTATGGAGTTTGTTTTGTTATAATTTTTAATTAGTTTTTTTTTTCAATTTTGATAGATAATTTCTATAATTTTTATAATTCAGATATATCAAAGTTTTTTTTTAGAGAGTTAAATTTATTTATACAATTAAAAATAAATTTAAATAACTAATAAACACATTTTCACTTTATTAAAATATTCCTGAAATATGTAATATCCCAATTATATCATCAAATTTCAAAGAAAATAGTCAAAATATAAAATAATTAAACAATACTTTAAAATTTATCTTCAAACGTATTCACATGAAAGAAGGAATTATCATAAAAGAGTCAAAATAAGAGTCTCTACGAATTCCAACTACCTCGGATGTCTAAATCATGTTCTTTTGATTATTATAAGATAAATATAACATTGGATATAGTTTCACTAGAGACAACACTGTTCTTTGCATAGAAATTACAACCCAAGAAAATGAAAAGTATTTTCCTTATAATAAAAGTTATCTTCATATTTTCCATAGGAGCTAAAGTTATCTTCTAATATAAAACCCTAAATTATTTTATCTTCTACTAAGCTACCTAAAACATCTATTCAATAGCCTAAGTGACTATCAAAATTCTTCTTCAAATCATGATAGAATTACAAGGTCTATAATTGTTGCAATAACCATGATAGAATTACAAGATTTAAATTTGTTGCAATATTTGAGATGTCGGGGAACCTATAAAATTTCATCTCACAAAGTGCCCATATGCTTATAGAAAGAAAAAATAAAATTTTGCTTGATGATGAAAATATCATATGGATTATAGAACCAAAATAACCCTAAACAAGATATGAAAGAATAGAAAATCTAAACAAATTGTGATATAGAGAAAGAATAAAAAATTAAAACAACACAAAAAATGTTATAAAACACTTTGTACATATACTTCACGATGAATGAAGGAAACCAAGATGTTTATATGAATTTTAAAGAAGAAGAAAAAACTGGCATTTCATATCAATACCTACTATTGATGAAGAATCATAGGTTTTGTACAACAGGAAACACAAGAAAAAAACAAAAGAAAAATATACATCCATACTGTTAAGGAAACTATTTAGATTCTAAAATTTGAAGGTGAGGGTTGTTGGATGTAACTTCAATGGGCCATTTAATATACATGTTCAATTTTTTTCCTTTTCTAAGTAAGACCGATTTTATTATATGGCACATAAAAATACAATTCGAAACGTTCCCGCTGGAGCTGCTATGCTAGCCAATTCTGGCAGGGATAGAGTTCAAAAACACAAAATTGGGATTTCCCCAGTTGGGAAAATGAGTCCAGAAATTTCTACCTCAAGTGGGGAAACCAACATGTACCATGATTTTCCAAAAAATTTTAGACCTGTGTAGGAACAAGTAAAACATAAAAATAGTAAAGTAAAACCTAGCTGAGGTAGGAAACCTCTTGATGCTAATCCTTGCATGGCAAGTCATGCTTCTGGTCTTCATGAGGTGGCTCTTCAACAATGAAGCATCTGTAGCCTTCAGAGGAGTCTTATTCCTTATTTGACAGCTGTGTTGTAGGCTCCGGCGTGAAAGTAGAATGCACACCTGCAATAGCTACATTTTCATCTTCTATTGAACTATCGCCCCCTTCACTGCTTGAAGAGAGGAAAGAAATTTTTTTTGGCAGGGCCTCTGATTTTTTGGAGTGCTGGGGGTCGGACGTAGAAATGGTGGACTTTCTTAATCATTTATGAGAGCCAAAACTAGTAGAGCTAGAAGGGCCCTCCGGAAGACACCAAGAAAAGGTGGTTGAGACGCTATTCTGGTCTAGGGCTTCAGTGGTGTCAAAATTGAGCATGAATTCGGCAGAATTGTCCACATGGAGGGGGGAGTGGCTCTCATCGCGGAGGGAGATGGGAGGGTAAGAATAATGGTCTTGACATCCTCCTCTGTGGCATCGCATCCTATGGTGATGAAGCATGGTGGTGCTGGTAAGCTCTGAAGAGGCTAGGTGGGAGACGGACTTGCGAGAGGAGAGATGGCAGGAGGCCTCGAGCTAGAGAGGAGATGAGCAATGGAAGATGGTGTGCCTTGCACAAAGACCAGCAAACTAGACAGAGACCAACAAACTATAGGAGAAGACAACAGGAATTTCGTTGCAGGGAGCCATGAAATACCGTGAAGGGTAGAAGGCAGGAGGGGTGTTAGTGCCCAGATCAGGTGGGTTATTGTAGGTGTCAGGTGAATAACTACGCAATTTAAGAGCATCTGCACTTGGGCCATGCGCAACCATGTGGTTGTGGTATGCGCCTTGCGGAGGAGTCTCCACATCGATGTGCCTAGGGAGCACCTGCATTCAGGAGTTGAGCTTCTTTTTGCACCAACTTCGTGGATGGAAAGAGGAAGGATGCATCATTGATACTAGAGAGGGGGTCAGAGAAGATGGGAATATCTTGATCAACCCCTTTTTTAGCCAGAACATTTGTTGTTTTGTTGGCATAGCGAAGAATGTGCTTAAAGCTAATGGCACTATGAGTCTGCAACCATCGCTCCATGTGTTCAAAGCGCATTGCTAGACGCCAAATATTGGAGAATTTGGAACTTGAGGTTCCAGAGAGAAGGTGAAGAGTGGTGTTGATGATGACTTGAGAATCGCCTTCAACTTCTAATGGGAAGAAGTTGTGGTCTTGGGCGAGATGAAGGCCTTGCAGAAGTCCTTCCAATTAATTTGATTTGTTGGTATCCCATCCCATAGATCCATATAAAATGATGAGGGGGTTCACTTTTGACTCTCTGAAGATCCCACCAAAGCCAGTTGTGCCTGGATTTCCCTTGGATGCTACATCAAAGTTCAAGTTGTATAGGCCATAGGGAGGAGGACTCAAAGTGTTGGGTGAACCAGGATGGAAGGAGGGAGGGAGGATGTTCTAAGGGAGACAAGGAACAAGGAGGTTCCAATTGGCCCATATTAAGCTCTCCAGAGGCTGGTTAGGGATGTTTGAATCTTGCCAGTGGTGCAAGGAAAGGGTTTCCTTCAAGTTCTTACATATATTTGTCTAGATAATGTCTAGAGGAGTAGTCTGATTTTTGAAAATGCGCTTGTTCCTTTCTTTCCATATCATCCAAAGCAGTTGTCCTGGGAGGAGGGACCAAAGATAATTGAGGAGCTTGTTGTTGAAGGGATCAATTTTCCATTGCGTGATAGTTCTAGAGATGTCTCCTTTGATCCTGTTGGTTCTCCTACACCGAATGGTGATATTGTCCCACATGGAGTTAGCAAGAGGGCATGTGTCCAATATATGAGTGATAGTTTCAGCCTACTGAAGACAATTCAGACATTGAGAGGGGCCTATGAATCCACTTTTGAGAAGGTTGTCCCAAGTTAGGATCTGAGGCTTGCTGAGAAGCCAAAGGAATGTTGAGATTTTGGGTCATATACCAGGTCTTCAAATCTATGTCCATATTGCATCTGGGGATTCTAAGCATTGGGGTATAGCAAGTGGTAGGATTCTCGAGTGGAAAAGGTGCCTTGCGTGGTATGACCCCAACAGAGGATATCCAGATCTTCTATGCATCTGATTTTTATTTCACTTAATTCCTTATCAATATCTTCATGACTTCCCTCAAACCAATTCTCCTGCCATTGGGCGGTTGGGAGCCATTGATGGTAACCTGTGATAGGTGTTGGCCTCCAAAAAAATTTCACTTGATTGTTCTCCCTTTTTTTAAGTGCTTCTTGCCATTTGAGTTTATGAAAGAGAGAAAACAACTTGGGAATTTTTTGCCATGAATCCTTCTAGAAATGGGCATAATCTCTTGATCGAACCTCCCAGAAGATGTTCTCCCGGATTATGGCCCGATGCTTCTTGGTGGTTTTCCATATTAAAAAGCCTGATTCCTCAGGATTAAATCGAATGAGTTCTTCTCAAGGCCTATTCTCCACATATTTGGAGGCCCAGAGCCAGGCCCAAGGGGTGTTGGGATTGGAAAACCATTTACACCAAATGGGAGCCCCCGTTACATCATTTCTGTGGCCGGGGTCTCTCCGTCCCAATCCCCCTGCCAACTTTGGAGTGCATACATAGGTCCATTTCACCAGAGACCATTTTTTCTTTTCTTGTGTACTGCCCCAAAGAAAGTTTCTTTGCAGTGTTCTGATGCTTTTAAGGACCCATTTGGGGGCACCTAGCACAGATAAAATATATAGGGGCATATATTAAATGACAACTTTGATCAAGTCAAGGCGGCCAACAATTTTGAGAGTTCTGTGAGTTCAGGAGGACAAGCAGGATTCAAGTTTGTCCAAGCGTTCTTTCTAGGAGGAATGCTTGATGGCAAAGTCAATGAGAGGAGCTCCAAGGTACTTAGAAGGTAGAGTGTCAAGAGAGAAGCCCAAGATTCTAGATATATTGTCTTGATTGATGACCAGGGTGTTGAAAAAGAATATTTTGGATTTATTAGCATTGATAGTGGTACCAGAAGCTTCCGAGAAGTAGTCAAGCATCGATTTGAAGGTACTGGCTTCTTGGAAATAGGGGTGGCCAAACAACATGTTATCATATACGAATTGATGATGAGTAATGGGGTGATTTTTGTGAATTATCAGTCCTCGAAGGGAATGGAAGTTGGTAGCATGCTAAATGAGGCGTCCAAGACCTTCCGCCATTAGAATGAACATAAATGGCAAAAGAGGATCACCCTAGCATATGCCTCTAGAGGGAGAGAAGGGGGAAGATGGGGCCCCATTGAGGAGAATGGAACAGAAGGAGGAAGACATGAGACTCAAGATCCAATGGGTCCAGGTGGGGCTAAAGCTAAACACCAAGAGAATTTGATTAATGTAATCCCAACTTAATTTGTCAAAAGCTTCAGAGAGGTAGATTTTTATAAGCATACCTTCTTTATTAAAATATTTGAAAGAGTGGGTAACTTTGTGGGTAATATTGATCCCATCCAAAATTTGACGGCCTTCCACATATCCAGTTTTCTCTAGATAAATGAGCAGACGGAGGAGGGGTTTAAGTCATTTGGCGATCACCTTGGAGATGAGCTTGTAGATGACATTTCATAAGGTGATCGGTTTTTACCTATCGAGAGTGACAAAGTTCTCTTCTTTGGGGACAAGAGTGAGGAAGGTAGCATTGAGAGAAGGAAGGATCCAATGCATGTTTTTTGAATCCTCCACTAAATCCCAGACTTCTATTTTGATGTTGTCTCAAAAGAAGTGGAAGAATTTGGATGTAAATCCATCAGGTGCGGGAGCTTTACCATATTTAAGTTGAGCCATAGACTACCCAAATTCTTGCAATGATACCGGTTTGAGTAGCATTTGATTGTGCTCCCCAGTGATTAGATTTGGTATATGCTGCATGATCTTGTTGATTGCTGGTTGCCTATTACCTTGAGGCTCCTGGAGGATGGTCTTGAAGAGGTTGAGGAGTTCCTTTTCTATATCCTCGTGAACTTCAAGCTTGTCCCCTTGACTATTATTAAGGATGGAAATTTGATTATGCATGCACCTTTGAATGGTGGAGCGGTGGAAGAATTTGGTGTTCTTCTCCCCCTCTTTGAGCCATAGAATTCTTAATTTTTTCTTAAAAATAATATCTTCTTGAAGCTTGCATTCTTCCAATCGAGTCAGGAGATCTTGTTCTTGAAGCACTAGAGCTTCCAATCTACCTTCTTGTATGATACGCAGCTGCAGATCCACCATTTGTTGTTCCAATTATTTTTGATGCTGAAAGGAATTGCCAAAGGAGGATTGATTCTATCTCTTGAGAGATTTTTTTAGAAAATTTTTTGTTAGAATTGATACATTATAGATCCAGCAGGGGGGATGAAACTACTCCACCAAGAGAAGACCATATCTTTGAATCTAGATGAGAGAGCCAAAATTTCTCAAATCGAAACGGCCTGTTGCTCGCAACCCCATTACGCGAACACTGTAGTTGGATTGGCCAATGATTAGAGCCTGAGGCAAGAAGGATAAATGAATAAATATCTCCCCCAAGGTAGATCACATTATCAGATATGAGAAATCAGTCCAACCTTGAAGCTATCTCTTGGGATCCTTTTCTTCTATTGTTCCATGTATGAACATCATTGGAGGAGGGGAGGTCGACCAACCAGTTTATTTGAATGAATTCTTTGAAGCTAGTGCTGTCGAAGTCCGTGATTTTTTTGATCATGTTGAAGTCACTGCCAATGATTCAAAAGGGGTGGAGATGAATGGAATTTAGGATCTCAATGGAGTTAAGAATACCAATTTTCTGGTGGGAGGGTTGGGGAAAATAAAGATTGCTAAGGTGGCCATGGATTTTGGCTCCTATCAGATGAAAAGTGGCCTAAATGAAATTGTGAGAGGCATGAATATCAGAAAGGGAGATGAGAAGGAGATTCCAGGTAATGGCTAATCGATGTGAGGTACCTGTGGCATCAACAACAATGGTGTTGTAGCCTTGCCATGGCTTAGTGATGATAGAGTTCAGAGTAGTACTAGTGCATTTGGTTTCTTGGATGAAAAAAATGGTTGGTTTGTCTTGCATGATTCTATTTTTGATCATTCGATTCTTGGCAGGGCTGTTGAGCCCTCGAATGTCCCAAGAGGTGAGCTTCATTGATAACTATGGGGGATTGGCTGGTATAACTTGGTCAACTTGGGATATCTCCCTAGTTCAACTAGTATTTCTCCCAAAATGATGGTTATTCATAGATCTGTGCATCGCCCTCCTTCCCGCGAATCCTTCAAGAGTTTTTTTCCATCCCAAGGGCTTCTTGCATGTATGCCAAAGGAATTGCGTTGTTGTTCCCTAAAGAGAAAAACTTCTAGGCTATCAATCTAACTAGAAGGGATCTTGTCATAGTCTTTTTTTTTGCAAGCCATCTCCAGTGCTAAGATGTCCAGATCGCCTAGATCTACACTTTCAGGTTCTTCTTGCATATGAGAGGGTTGATCCATGGCTGCCTTGGTGCCTTCATCCTATACTTCTTGTGGTTGTTTGTTGTCTGCATCCATGATGGAGGAGTTCCATATGACTACCGCTTTATCTTTGCTGGATTGGCCTATCTGAAGGGCTTGAGGCTGATTGGATGCTTGAGTGAGGGACGGGGGGGGGGGTGGGGGTTGAGGGATAAGCGGAGGGTTCTAAGTTTGTTCAGGGATGGATACTTTGAAAGAGTCGGAGCTTTTAAGAGAAGTTTCCCCTTCTAAGATGGGATGTTTCGCAAGAATGTCAATGTTGTTGCTGGTTGAGGGGTGAGAAGCTTTGGGGGCAGTAGCAGGCTTTCTGGTATGCCTCTTGCGGGTGGGCACTTTGGTAAAGCCTTCAGTATCAGTATTTTTTGAGCCTGGGGGACGTTTAGGATGTTTAATGAGCAGACAATCTCTAAATAGATGTCCAAGCTCGTGGCATCTACGACATCGAAAAGGAACACATTTGTAATCTATAGTTTGAACCCATTCAAATCATCATGGAAGATACTTATAGAATCCGGTAGAGCTTTAGAAAGGTGCATGTAGATGCAGATTCTGGCCTATGTAGTATATTTATTGAGATTGGTTTCTTCTGCTATCTTGATGAACTCTCCCAAGTTGTTTTCTATGTCTTTTAAGGATTCCTCATCCCAATATTCTAGCAGTAGAGAATATATTCGGATCTAGACTGGTGCCCAATTCTAATCCTCCTTTTCTGTATTAAACCTTTCGACTCGGTCTCTTAGGAAGAGACCTACAGAGTTGAAGAAATAGGGTCCGCCATCCATAATGCGATTTCTATCCTCAATAGAGTTGAATATAGCGTTAAAGAAGCCTTTTTGTCCTAGCTGAAGGGTGACATGCCCCTTGGGCTTCCATTTGGAGGCTATCCAGCCCCGGAGTGCTTTCTTAGTGGGCTAGAAGCCTATGAATTTTCCAATGAGGGCATGGTCCTTCATGTATTGGATTTTCGCATTGATGCGATGGGCAGGTAGGTTGATTTTTGGCCATTCTTCATAAATAGGGATGCATGTGGAGGAAGAGGCCTTCCACTATTCCAAGTTAATATTTTGTTCCTTTTTTTTGTCATTTTGTTCGTCTCTTAGGTCTTATGGTGAGCCAACAGGTTAAGAGGGCACAGTTTGAGCATTGAGGGATGCGTTTTATTTGTCTATAGCGAAACCTTCGGGAGGGGGGGGGGGGGGGGGTGCGCCTACCACCCCATCTGGCATTGCCATTAGAAAGAAAAAATATCAGTAGAATTTGAGGAGCCCAAGGAGACGAGTTATGCCACCGTGAGGGAGGGGAGGAGCCCTGACGACTCCCGTTGTAGGGTTGTGGAAACCCTAGGAATCCATGAGGGAGGCATTGGCTCTAGGGTTCGCAGTCTTCAAATTTTTCCTCTTTCATTCCATATTACAGTTCTATTTATATAGAATTATTCAAATAATTTTATATGATGTCAATTTCTTCATTTCATTGAACTAAATACATGTTCAATTTATTACTATACATGTTGAATTTATTTTTTTGGAGAGAAGCTTCTTTCATTTTTCATGTTGTTTTATATTCATGAACAATTTTTTTTTCTTTTTTAATCCTTAAAAAAATTATATAAAATAAATAAAAAATTATGTTCAAACATAAAATAACTTTTATCCTTTAATTTCCTACTAAAGGATAAAAACTTGAGTAAATTTTTGGTAGGTAGTAACAACTACTAAGTTTGCACATCTACACTTTTACTCCTACATGTTAAAGGAGTTTATGAAAACTTAAACAATGGTAGGCAATAAATTCATGTAGGTATATTTATTTCCATCTTGTTCTTACTCATTTTTTATGCAAATACTCTTAAATTATGGTGGGTAGTAACTAATGGTAAATAGGTTATTTATACGAGTATGAGCTACTTCCAAGGATTTTAATTTTAGGTTGTTTTCCTAGCATAGCTATGAAAAATCATTGCACAAAAATTTGAAAATCATGGCATAAATATTGCAACTACATCGAGAAGTTATAGGAAAATATTGAGAAACAATTATCCACATGGCACAAATATCATCCAATCAAATGTTCGAAAAAATATTTTTTTCAATAATATTGAAAAATAAATATTTGTTTTTCAAAGTTAAACATTATAAATTGCATTGGTAAATGCTAAACTAATAGTGTTCAAGAAGAAAATTCATTTCTAGAATCCTACCCTGGGAGGGAGTAATAATAAATAAATAAAAACATATATTTATAGTGGATTTTTTTTAGTTATAGTTTTATATTAAATATTTTTGATGCAATTTTTTATTATTAAAAATAAATTTAAATAATTTTCAATAATAGAGAGGAATACTTTTTATATTGCCCATTTTTCGGAAATAAGTCTGCTATCAATTAACTACAAGTTCCTCCAAGGCATTAGTCAAAGGAAAGAAAAACCATGGCCTATTTTCCCTCTAACCATTCGGACATATACCTCATAGTGCTTCAAGGAAGCTAAAGCAGAGGATGAGGAGATGAAATGTTTCTACTTTTTAGATTTGAGACACCGCAGGTATTACCCAAAGGGAGTTGTATCAATGCATTGCAAGAAGGCATGTTTCAATTGGTCTTACATTCATTCCAAGGATAATCATGAAGATAAAGCTAGAAATTGGTATAATTACACTAAGGAAATATGACCAAGAGAACAAAAATAAAAGGAGAATGAACAAGAAAATTATTCCTAAGTTCTTATAAGCTTGGAAGCTAGAGCCACACTACTTAAAAAAAATAAAGAATAAAAAAATATAGATGGAAATAAAAAGATGCATAAAATCAACCATTAAGAAGACCCATCAAATGGGAAATAGGAATATCAAGATGAAGAACCCATGGAAGAAAGGAATGAAACAATTTATAGGAAGAAATATGAGATAATGAGGAAAATGGAAGAAGATATTAAATAATTAAAAGAGGGAGGAGATCCACAGGATGAGGAACTTCAACACCAACAATGGCAGTAGGTAAGAAGGAGGAAGAAAGGAGAAGAATAATGAATTAAGAAATAGGAAGAAGAGAGGAGACCATAAGAAGTTTAATAAAATGAAAAGAAATAAAAAAAATAAATAAGGAAGAAAAAAGAAGAGGAGGAACTAAAGAGAAAGTAGGAAGAAGAGGATAAAGAAAATAAAAGAATTGAAGAAGAACAAAAGAGAAAATTCGAATAAGATAAGAAGAGGCTGGTGGATGAGCAAATAAAGAGAAAAACAGAAGAGCTTAATAATAAATTTGATCTAGATTTCCTTAACGAGAAACAAGAAATAAAAACAAATGATCAACAGGGTCAAGGGTCTACGATGCATACTCGCTTGTCTCCATTGGAATTTCCTCCTTCCACCGTAATTACTAGAAAACATATTCCACTCAAAGATTTAGGCATACCATATAAGGAAGAATAATGAGTAATGAATATCCTTATATTGACCTTCAATCAAATCCAGTGCAATATTATGGAACAGAGAAGAACATTCGATGCAAAGAAGCCTGCCAAGCCTTTATCAATGACTATAGAGAAGGAGATTTTCCTAGACACTACAATGAACCCTAAAATGATCATTTAAGCTTTAAAAAAATTTATGACTGCAACATAGTTAATTGTTGGAAGAAATAATATATTCCTTTGTGAAGTACAAGCCAAATGACATGCTTCTGAGCAAAGAGCTTCCTAGGGAGGAGAGGAGTACTAGGTTTTGTGCCTTGTCTTTTCAAGCGGATCAGTGTTGCAGGCTTTCATTCGAGAAGAGGTAGCAACACTGGAAGACACTATGGACATAGTGTATCAAGAGAAGATGAAGTTGCACAAGACTATAGAGATATTATCGACCATACAAGTTGAAACTAAAGTGAAGAAAACTATGCTTAAAAAAGACATCAAAACTGTCAATAAATGTGTGGCTGGATTACTAGATATCTGGATGCACTAGGAACTCTACCTAAAAAGAATTAGATAACTTCTCAAAATTAGAAGGTCCAAATACGCATTAACATCCAATCATGACGTAAAATGGCAAAGGATGTGGATGGATAGGGTAATGATCTCATATATGCATATGTTGAGTGACTAGAGTCTGTGATCCTAGTGCACAAAATACCTTCTATTGGGTCAGTTGGTGAAGTAAGGGGTGAAGAAGAAGCTATCTAAGAAATTAAAACATTTATCAACACCTCCTGATAGGTTACTACCATGGAAAAATTACATGTTACAAAATAAATGATTACCCGATATGTGGTGCAACCCATAAGAATGTATACCAAGTTGCTAACCTTTTCTAATTAGATTCAAGCTAAGAAGAACACTTTATTTCCAGATTCCCTAGAGTTCCTTCATAGACATGGGGACGAGAAGTAGGAGGTGATGAAAGTATAAGTAGAATACAAGGTTTGGCACTCATATCATGTACAATAATTACATAAGATGTTCCAACTTCTTACATTGGTACATTATTGGAGTAGATCCATCTCTTTCATGTAGCATGTGCATAGTAGGATAGAGAGTAGTGTAGAGTATAGTCTCATGGAGATGTGAAAGGTCATGATGTAGCTCAAGAGTCATAGGTAGACGAAAAGTCACCCCTCTTTCTATAAATGTGTCCTCATAACACATTTTAAAGGAATTTTAGCTTTGGACTTATCTTTTGTGCATATTTATTGAGATCTAAGAGATGTTTTGGTGAATTGAAGAAGTAATTTCCAATTTCCACTTATGGATTTGATGGAGGTCTTATGTGATGGTGACATGAATATTCTTATCTTAGTGATTTAAAGTGCCTTTAACTTTTTCATATTGTTTCCTCATGCACTGTGGGATTCCTCTTGCAAAGAATGGATGGTATATGATGTTCTTACCTTATGCTTTTATTGATAAACTTCTTTATTGACCTTAGCATTGTATCATTGTATTACTGTATGCTCACTTACACTTTTATATGGTTATTAATCATGAACTTATTCATGGTTGATAGAGCTATCTTTATATCTATGTGTGGAGCTTATTTGACGCTTTACTAACAATGATTTTCTTGAGGTTCATGCTTTGAATTTATGTTTTTTCTACTCATAGCATCTATTATATTGGATTTACATAGGTTACTTGCATTTTTTGAAGTTTATTTTTTCTCTTAAGTTGACACTTGTATTGTGCGAAGAAAAATCTTAATGAAAAAGAGGGAAATCAGACCCACATACCAGATGGGACTCCTAGAGCAAACGATGTACAGTCTCATTGGGACCCTACACTAGGGAGATCCTCTCACTACTACATGAAGGGCACTTTTAAGACATTTTTTTAAGACAATAGAAATCTTTTGTATTAAAAAGGAACTTTTTTATTTTATTCATTTTAAATTAAATTTTAATATCAATTGAATTGTCTTAAATATAAAATTTAAGACAAAAAGAGTTGGAGAAAACAAATATTTTAAGACAAAACTTTCTATTTAATACAAAAACGGTTTGAGATAAAAATATTTTAAGACAAATATTTATATTTAAGACAAAAACAGTCTAAGACGAAATATTTTAAGAAAAAACTTTATATTTAAGACAAAAACAGTTTGAGATAAAAATATTTTACGGCAAAAACAATTTAAGACGAAAATGTTTTAAGACAAAACTGTACATTTAAGACAAAAATTATTTGGGACAAAAATATTTCAAGAAAAATAAATTTAAGACAAAAATATTTTAAGACAAAACATTATATTTAAGACAAGAACAACTTGAGACAAAAATATTTTAAGACAAAACTTTATATTAAGACAATGTCCACTTAAGACAATGGAAATTAAGACAAAATTAAGTTAAGACAATTAACAATTAAGAAAAAACCATATCAATTGAAGACAATATTATCTAACATGACATGCAAATTTGACTCTGATAGTGCACCCTAAGTCTGCCAGCGTGCAGGATACTACTATCTCACACCTATATCGAGGTTTCTATTTCACTTATCATTCACATCATTTTATATAAATACAACAATTTGTTGGGCTCTTCGTTTTGGTGGGGTAGTTGACTCTAAAGAATGTGACAACATTTCCTAGCAAGATTTCACAGACATCATTCCCTTCTCTGTCCCTTCGATCTCTATTTATACGATTAGAGATAGCTTGTAGGTCGTTGCATTCAAAAATACTACACAAAGGGGTCTTTTAAGAAAAAATAAATATTTTGTATTAAAATTTTAGATACAAGGCACTAGTAAAAAAGGAAAAAGTAAAGGATTAGGGGTTTGTCTTTATGTTGTTGATGGGTTCTTCAGGAAGCAGAGTGATGGAGGTTGAAAACAACTGATGGGATTTATGGAAATGGAGGCTGAAAATAGAGATGCTTGGTGAGAGGAGTGAGAGAGGGAATTTCTCCTAACATGGATAGGTAGTAACATAGTTGGAGTACTTTTTAGGGTCTCTATCGATAGTGTTTTAATTTGTGATTTTTGACTATTTAATTTATTTTGAATGTTACTTCTATCTGTTGTTTGTTGCTATCAGTACATTGTTGTGCTGAAACTTGGAACGATCATCAAAAATATGTATTAGATTCACTTAAAGGATGGTGTAGACAAATTACAAAATATATGCAGGTAAACAATATGGCTACTTAAAAATATCTATGATAACTTTTGCGAGAAGGAGATGTCGAGGATAAAATATAAGATTGTGGAAGAATTAGTCACAAAATTCACAAGGGCAATAATTTTTGTTGTAAGTGTGGAGGTAGATGGATTAAATGTAGAATTTATTGGTGTTTTTTGGTGCAATACGTTTAAGCATAATTGTCTGAGCTAGATTCAGTTTTAATCCTGATTTTGATGATATCAGGGATCTCTACTAGTTATTTTATTTCAAGTTACACTAATAAAAAATTATTTTCCACTCTAGTTGTTGGTATACTCTATGGTCTATTTGAGACACAATATTTGGTTGTGTACATTGTATTTATTCTTAACCTTTTCTCCTATGGATCTTCCTACTCATTCCCTGGTTTGGGAATATTCAATGAGGGAATTTTCGAGGTTCTTAGCTACTACCTCTTGTTCTTCTCTATGTTTTATCTGAGACACACTGGCTGGTTGTTTTACATGTTATTTCTTCTTAATGTTTTCTCATATGGATCTTCCTGCTCCTCTCTAGGTTGGGATTGGTCGATAGGTGGATTTCTGAGGATCTTTCCTGCTACATAAGTGCATTAATTTTGATTGATCGAGTTGGTAACATATTTCAATATTGAAATCAATCATGAAGGAGTCTCTTGGGGTCATTAATTGGTCTGGGGGATATTTATTTTCCTAGTTGGTCATTGATAATATGAGAGAAAATCCATTAATGGTTTGCGCCATCATTGAAGATCTTTGTCGACTGTGTGCTTGATTATATTTTATGAAGGAAATTGGTCGATGGTGATTGGCTAGTCTATTTTATTTGAAGAGGTTTCATAGTGGATTGAGCTGGTGACAACCTACATGGAGTGGTGTTAATAATTGATAAGTGACATTAATTTACCTTTTCTACATATTTTATCGAGGTTTTTCTGAAAATACTACATAAGGTGTTTTATAGTAATGCTCTCTACTTTGGTGCACATATAGGCAGGATTGCAGAGTGTTGGTGGCATCTGTTGTACAACTAGCCTTTACATCTATCAATAGGATTTCACTTGATACTAAAGGAAACTAGGGTGGTGATGTGCCATTACTCTATGTGTTGGTACATGCGACTATTGAGGTGAAGAGTCGTGGCTGCCCCAAGTTGGTAGCCTACCCCTTTCAAACATCTCCTGTACATGCAACTATACATCTGGATTCAAATGTTTCGGGTATCCCCACTAGTTATTGAACCCAATGGCATAATCTACAGTTTTGTTTTTCCATAATTCGGGGAAAAAGAAGTTAATTAATGTTTATTTGGATTATCAGAAACCCATTTTTTATTTCGATGTTTTTTGTGAATGTATGGTAGAATTACAACAACGAGATTTGGTGGGTAAGTTGTTTTATCTGTGAATGGATGTGTAATATTCCCAATTAGGCATGAGCTAGTTAGAATATTAATTTTTGTTTTTTCTTCTTTATTTGATGAATAAGAGGGTATGGAGTCCCATAAATATCCTTAATAGGAATAAAATCACTCCTAATGTGAAAGGAGGTCATCTTAGTAGCTTAATTAAGCACCCTTGTGTGTGAAATGGGGTTGGAGCATGAAGATTGGGTCAACCTTGAGAAAATCAACATCGTTGTTATGGAGGAGTGGAAATTTATTGAGGGACAATGCAATTTTGGAGAGAGATCTCATGCATGGAGATAGTGGCTTTAATGAATGGGTCCAAGGGTGAGGAATCTCACCACGTATATAAGGAAGATGATGGCAGCCATAGATGATTGTGTCTATGTTTTGATATTTTATATTTTATGGTCTGTTTAAACTTGTTGCTCTCTTCAGCTTTTTAGCTAAGATTGCAATGTTGTTTAACACAGGGTATTCCTGAGTGGGAATCCAACCTCTATCCTTGGGGGCCTTCTAGTGCCCACTCACGAAGAGTATTTGCACTATATTTCCACATTCAGGCATCAAGCCAATCTCCATATTTATTCTACAATGCAACTTCTGTTGAGAGATGTGCTAGAATTGTAGGGTGTAGTAGTGGAGAATACATTTCGGTGGTTTCTAAGTTTTTGTCAGTGGACGAAGGTTTCCTTCCATTGGGAGGCTAGTAGGAAAGGTCCTTGAGCATTATTGTAGCATTTGACATCATACCATATTATCCTTTTCCCCTACAATGTAGTTTCAGTCTAGGTGTGTGTTATTTTAGGGAGGAGTTACAGGGGTGGTTTCAGTACACCATTTGGGGAGGAGGTTTTCTAGTGAAGGGATCATCATTTAATATAGAGATTCTATTTTAGGAGGCTACATTATTTGTCATATCAGATCAGCTTTCCAGCTTTATTGTTGTAGTGAATCTTCAGCCCTAGGGCTTTGATTCATTTCTTGTATATTGATGTATTTTTGAAAACCCTCTTGGGTTGTTGTTGGAGGTTGTATAAAGCCTTGATATTCATTGTACATTATCTATTGAGGCATATAAAAAACATTACATATTTTTTATTTCATTTGCTGTAGTAGTGCTCCTATGGTTGCGCTATAGCAGTCTTCCGACATTTTTGATATAGTAGCAGCACCTCATTCTTGATAGATTTACTCATTGGAGGCATGTGGGCTTGTGTTGTATTATTTTTTGTTGTTCTAACCTATGAGAAGGATCCATATTGGTCTCATATTTTGATGTGGTGTTATACACTCCTATTTCCTTGTTTATGCACTGTATTCTTGCTTTTCCAATTTGGGAATATTACAGTGGTATCAAAGCATAATATTGGCTCAGCCTGTGCACCTTATGCCAATATGTCATTAGAAGAAGGAGATTTTCTCACATATAGAGAGAAGAGGCATCTCAGAAGAAACTTGAAGTATGATTATGAAGATGATAAAGAAGACAAGGGTAAAACCCCTTTATCAGGAGAAGATGAGGAGAAGGAGTTTCCTAAGCTTATTCTTCAAACTATGCAATACATTACAAGAGAAATAAAGGATATGAGGATGGATAGACACAAGTAATCCCCTAAAGGGTTTCTAGATGGTGAGGGATCCGAAATTTCTCATAACTGGAGTGATCAACGAGTGAAGAAACAAGCTTCCCAATGCTCTACAATGCCTACATTTTTAGCAGTGGGAAATGGAGGGTTTCAAGAAAAATAAACTCTTGAAGACTATTTCATGGAGTATGAGTCTCTATCTCAGAGGTTCAAGGATCATTTCAGTTTTCAAGAATTTTTTCAGATCAAGGACAATAGGAGACCCTAACATCATAATAGAGGTAGAGGATTCATACAGAATCATGATCTACACTGAACTACGGGCAGATTTTTCTTACCCAACTTCGATGGGTCATCTAAATGCATTTCCAAATCATGGATATAGAATATAGACATCTACTTCCAGCTGAACCAAGTACTAGAGATGAAGGCCATCAAAATAGCAGCGCTGCACCTTGAGGGTGAAGCACATGATTGGTGGTTTCATGGGTTTTCTACATTGGGTCATGCTAATGTGACTGCATATTTAGAGTTCACAAGGAGGTTGGTGGAGAGGTTTGATCGGAGAGACCCAGAGGCACCTTTCATGGGGCTAGAAAAGCTCAAACAATAAGGTAATCCATAAATTTATATTTATGAATTTCTAAAAATTTATGTTATGGTTCCTGATTCATTTGCAGCAAGGAGGGTCTATATGTTTATTGATGGGTTAACAGAACCTCTTCATAGGTTGGTTAAGTATACCAAATCCACTACCCTTCAGGATGCCATTTAAAGGGCTAGATATCTACAAGATGCCTTGCCAAAAGCAAAGGAAACATTTTAGCAAAAGCCCACTTTTAAATCCAAAGGAAAAGATGAGAAGGATCCTTTTTCAGAGGAGAGCCAAAACAAAGTACCTCTTAGTGATGATCTCCGAAGAGATTTGAGGAGAAGGAAGCTTTGCTTCACATGCCAATAATCATGGGAACCTGGACATAGATGTGCAGCTGGAAAGGCACACTATATAAATGTCTTCTCAAATGATGAGAAGGAAGAGCAAGAAGAGCCATAAGGAGGTCACAACGCTGGAATAGCAGGAGATGATTTACCACCACCAAGAGGTGGGAATGGAGAAATTACTACAATTGGAGGGGCTCTTGCATCATTGAGAGGAGTACCTAAGTACTTGACCTTGACGGTTCGAGGTTCCATCTTGGATCAAAGGGTTTCAGTTTTGATTGATAGTGGGGCTACCCACAACTTTATTTATGCCCAACTAGTGGAGAGGAGGGCAATATCCACTCATGATTTTGTGGGATTTTCTATTTTGGTCCAAGGAGCTAGAACTATGCAGTGCATGCATTATGTTCCATCTTTATTTGTCACCATGGGGACATATACATTGACTAATCAATTCTTTTTGGTTGACATACCTAGCACCAATGTGATATTGGGTGTGCAGTGGTTGATTACTTCAGGGAAGGTCACCACAGATTGGGAGAATTTGCAGATGGAATGGGTGGATACGAAGAGCGGCCAACATCAAATGATTAAATGCATGCACACATATCCATCACATACAAATTCCACACAGAAAATAGAGATGGATTTTCACAGTGGAAGCAAGGACCTAATAGTCCCATCTATTATGCACATGACTTTGGCCCATGAGACATTACTGTTTTGTGGAAAACCACCTGGGGGGCCACCTCATCAGGAGTTGGTGAGAAATATTTCACAACATGTTGCACCACTCATATATCCAGAAGGAGTGGGGGCATTGGGAGGTCATGGTACAGTGCTTAGAGTCTTGGGTAGACTCAATGAGGAGGGAGACATTCTCCCAACATCATCATTACCCACTCTCACCTCGGATCTTGCATTGAGAAAGGAGCAGCAGAGGGAGGATAGCAACCTTCCAGTATGTGAATTTGGAATAGGAGATGCTAAAGAAGGGAGCAGCCACATGACAGATGTTTTACATGACATATCATCAGTGCTGTCACTATGGAGGATAGATCCATATTGGAAATCCCAGTGATTGGTGGATTATTCCAAGGATCTTTTTACTTGTATGATACTTGATTACCAGCTACAAGAGGAGGGATGTTTAGTCAAATATGAGTTCATATTATATCATGTTAGGATATTCTTATCTAGAGCATCCATGCTCAAGGAGAAGTTACTACAAAAAATACATGAGGATTTTCTCTTCAGCCACACTTATTCCATGAGATCATACCATACTATCATGGAGGTGTTTACTTGGGAAGGCTTTGAAGAGTATATATATCAGCATTTGAGGAGATGCATGTATCATGTGGAGATGGGGGAGATTCATAACTCTTTGATGGAGTTATCACAACCACCTCTTTCCTCCTTGGGAATGAGAGGGAATCTATCTATGGACCACTCCATTTCTATGAAAAAATCATATGCTAAGGATCATGTTTGAATGCATACTGATTTATATGATGAATATGTGCATTCCTTAACCATACATGTGCAGGTAATTTCTCAAAGTGGGAGCATTCTTCCTTATAAACTTCATGGTCAAATTTGGGCCACAAATTGTGTTGAGCATGGCCACTCCCCGGGAGGACATAGGGAGATGACAGACCATTCATGGTGCACTCCAAAGGCACAAAACGTTTCTCACATTGTCAAAGCATGCGAGAATACTATGGAAGAAAGTAAGTGGTGGGGAAACCACTTACCATATCATTATCTAATGCAGTGAGGAGATATAATGTGTTGGTTCCACTTGTGGGACTATGATCCACCTCCATTATTGCATATTGAAGCTTATATGTACTTGGTTTTGATCCCATACATTGATGATATTCTTATTATTATAATGGGAATGAATGGAGGAAGGATGGGAGGATTGAGCATGCCCTTTGGCAGAGAGTTTCTCTATGTTTATTATGCTTCATGTTTCAGGGAGAACATTGGGAAAACCATGATTTCTTCATTGGGACTTTTTCTTCCTTGTGGAATGAGTCATTTGAATCTCATGAGAACTTGGGAGGAGCATGTAATGGATGGATTGATTGGGAGATACTTTGTATATGAGGAGAGATTATCACATGGAGGTTTCACCAAGGAAGGAGGAGAAGATTTGCAACACTCACCTTTACAGTTGCTTGAGGACAAGAAACATTTGGGAGGGGAGGACGATAATATTTCCAATTAGCTATGAGCTAGTTGGAATATTAATTTTTGTTTTTTCTTCTTTGTTTGATGAATAAGAGAGTATGGAGACCCATAAATATCCTTAATAGGAAAAAAATCACTCCTAATGTGAAAGGAGATCATCTTAGCAGCTTAATTAAGCACCCTTGTGTGTGAAAAGGGGCTGGAGCTAGAAGACTAGGTCAACCTTCACCAAATAAACAATGATGTTATGGAGGAGTGGAAATTTATCGAGGGACAACACAATTTTGGAGGGAGATCTCATGCAGCTCCATATTTATTCTACAGTGCATTTTTTGTTGAGAGATCTGTTGGAGTTACAAGGTGCAACAGTGGAGAATACATTTGGGTGGTTTTTGATCTGTTTGTCAATGGAGTAAGGTTTCCATCCATTGGGAGGCTAGTGAGGAAGGCCCTTGAGCCTTATTGTAGCATTCTACATTAGGCCACATAATTATTTTCCCCTATAACACAGTTTTAGTCTAGATATTCATTATTTTAAGGAGGAGTTGCAAGGGTGGTTTCAGTACACCATTTGGGTAGGAGGTTTTCTAGCGAAGGGATCAACCTTTCATCTAGAGAGTCTATTGGAGGAGGCTACATTCTTTGTCATATTAGATCAGCCACATCATTCCAGCTTTATTGTTGCAATCAATATTTATCCCTAGAGCTTTGATTTATTTATTGTATATTGGTGTATTTCTGAAAACCCTCTTGGGTTCTTGTTGGTGGTTGTATAGAGCCTTGATCCTCATTGTATATTATCTATTGAGGAATATAACAGTCGTTACATCTTTTGTATACTATTTTTTTTGTAGCAGCGCTCCTATGACTACACTGTAGCAGTCTTCCAACGTTTTTGATATAGTAGCAGCACCTCATTCTTGAGGTATTTACTCATTGAAGGCTTGTGGGCTTGTATTGTATTATTTGTGCCTCATTATATTGTATTATTTGTTTTTGTTATAACCTATGAGAAGGCTCCTTATTGGTCTCATATTTTGATGTCATGTTATACACTTCACATCCTATTTCCTTGTTTATGCACTATATTCCTAATTTTCCCATTTGGGAATATTATAGGATGGCTCTCAGATGGAAACCTGGGTTAAAGAACATTGGTACCCTATTCTTAAGTAAGGCTCCTATTTTCAATATTTTATAAAATCAATGGTTATGCTTCCCCTTTATTAATGATGGAAATGCTGAGAATATTTTGGGATAATATTGGGTTCATGGTTGTGGTTTCCTCTGTTTAAATCACTGACATGTGGGATTTTATCCATACATGGAATTTCCACGAAAGAAATTGATTTCAAGATAAACTTTCTCGTTTACTGCTCATATTCTGGTAATGTGTGTTAGGGTCATGAGTTTTATTGTCAAATATTTCTCCTTACCCTTCAATTTTCAGTTTTAAGTAGTTCAGCCTATGACTATTGTTTTGTTCATAGCCTCTAGATCGTTGTCTAACATCTCTGATTTTCTTACATGAAGGGTTCATTTAAATTCTGAAAGAGTGTCAAGTTAATGGGATTCATGGTTGCACATGTTTTTGTCATGGGTTTAGTCATTTTTCTATCATAATTGTATAATTGAGCACATTTGCAGTCACAGTTATGATGGTTACAAGGTATGGTCATTTGAAACATCCCACAATTTTATCCCTCATTATTATTTACCCTATGCTTATCCATTTCACCTCCTATTTCTCCATTTACCCATTTATCCATTTACCTTCCATTCATCCTCCTTCATATAAATTTACATCCTACACGCTTCCCATATACCATTATCCTATCATCATATTACATTCATTTTATTCCCCTCTTTCATTCTAAATCACTCCCTATACTAAAATTACCATTTCCCATAGTCATATCATATAACCCTCATGGATAATACCCCATTATCATTTTGGTTTTTAAGTTCTTGTGGTTATCATATTCTGAAGAGCTTCCCAGATTATCCATAGTATCATATATAAAAATCCAAAGGGATATAATACCCCATTATCATCTATAAAACTCCCATACTAAAGGGATATAATACCCCTTATTCTTAATCATTACCTATTATGTGATTCACGTGCCAGCTCAGGTGGAGCACTCCAAAACGTCAGGTCAAAGCATCAGAATGCTACTTAGATTTGCTCATTGCACAACGTTGTGCATACTCTGTTTTTTATACCCTTTTGAAACGAAAATTTAGACCACATAAAGGAAAATTATGGAAAGCTGAGAGAGTTTTATCTTAAAGACAGGACAACATACAAAAAAATCTTCCAGTTTTAGCACAAATGTCACAGATCAGGCGTTATGAATGCATCTTTAAAGCTCATTTTTTCTAGTTTCTAAATTTCCTATTTTGAGCCATGGTTTTACAAAGAATTTTGTTAAAATATGGGGAAGGATTTAGAGAAATAGAGAGAGGTATCTTTTGTTGGACATTGGGTTCAATGCTCCCCATGTTTTTTGTGACATGGAATAACCGCCTCTCGTGGATCCTAACTCTAGCGATTGTAGCGGAGACTAACACCTGCGGGTTTTGGTCTAACGACAATTGTGATTCCAACAATTGGTATCAGAGCTTGGTTCCTTCAATAGCAGTTTAACAGCTGGAAGGGGGTCATGGAGCATACCAAGAATGGTGTACCTCTATTCAATGAAAATAATTATGCACTTTGGAAAGGAACAATGGAGGTCTATCTCTTGGCGCAAGGTTATGAAGTATGGGACACTGTTCAAAATGGATTTACATCAACCGCGAATGAAAAAGGTAAGAATAATTTGGTAAATGATGCAAAAGCAAAGAATACTATTATCAGTGGACTTATTGAATCTTCTTATCATAAGGTGTTGGGTTGTAAAACAGCCAAAAATGTATGGGACAAGCTTGAGAATATATATGTAGGTGACTCAAATGTCAAAGAAGCAAAGCTTCAAATCTATAGAGAAAAATTTGAGCAACTCAGAATGGAAGAAGATAGTAACATTGCTGCATACTTTCAATATGTTGATGAAATAACCAATACTCTGGAAGGATTGGGAGAGCCAGTTGATGAGAAGACTATTATACGGAAGATTCTTAGAACGTTACCAGGGAGATTCAACCCAAAGGTATCGGTCTTAGAATACAGTGCAAATCTGGACAAACTCAACAAAGAGGAATGTTCTCATAGCATATGAAATGAGACTTGATGAAGAAGAGGGTACTTTGCATCTACAAACTGCGTTCGTTGCATCTAAGAAAACCAATAAGGATAAACAACCTTCAATTGAAAATACATGCACCTGCAAGTGTGAAGAGAAGGGAGATGATGAAGAAGGTCTTTCAGATGAAGAATATGCTTACTTGACGAGAAAACTACAAATTGGTAAGGGACAATTGAAAGGTAAACTTCCATTGATATGTTTCAGCTGTAATGAGGTTGGGCATTTTGCAGCAAAATTTCCAAACAAAAGTAGTGGCAACTAGAAAAGAAAGAAAGGCTTTAAGAAATTCAACAAGCAAGGATCCAAAAGGAACTTTCTCTCTAAAGAAGATAGCTAATCATCCGATGAATACAAGGATAGTGAAGAAAAATCCAATGAGAGAGTATTGTTTATGGCCAAGCACAATAAACCCAAGCACAGTAAGAAAGAGGTATCAAACATTGAAGAAGAAGGATGGACCATAGACAAATTGTATGAGGAAGCAATCAAGCTTATAAAAGATCTCAGGGTGGAGAAGATCCATTCCAAAACTCTTGAAGAACAAGTTCAAGGTCTCAAAATTGAAGTTGAAGAACACAAATGCATTGAAGAGTCACTTCAAAAGAAGTTGGAAGAAAGAAACCAAGAAAGGGAAGAATTAGAAGCTGAAGTAGTCTCGCTGTGTGAGGAAGTGAAGAAAGGAAAAACTATCCAAAACTATGCCAACAGCTCAAGGGCATTGGAACAACTCATGAACAATCAATGATCTTACAACGACAAAACTGGCATCGGTTAGAAAGAAGAAGAAGCAGGACCTTCTACAAAAAAATAAAATGAACCTATGAGATCTGACTGTTGAGATTGCAACAAGATGATGAGCTTAGTGGAAATAAGACGCCTTCACTAAGTGGGCCCGCGGGCTATTTTTGGCGCAAAGTCTATTTTTAGACTATGTATATTTTTAGACATGTCGATCATATTCTATGAGTTGCAGGATGCTATTTGTGGATGGTTGGTCAAGTTGGAAAAAATAGATGGACTTCTATTTTTAGAAATGTAGGCGGAATCTATTTTTAGATTGCTAGTCTAAAAATACAAGTATGTCGAATATTATTAACTCTTAATAATATTTGGACTATAAACATTATCTTATTCTCTTGGAGCACTTCGGTTAAGAATTGCACGGTGTGGCACGGGGAGCTGACGGGGAAGGAATTATGTATTCCGAGGGGTTAAGTGGAGCTATTGCATGGAGACTTAAATTTTGACTCATGTGACGAGTTTGGTGGAGTTGATTGAGGTAGTTGGTGGAGTTGTGTTTAGTTTAATTCGGTTAGACATAGTTGAGCTGGTTGTATCTAGTCTAAGCTGAATGATACACTAGTGAGTGGTGTGAATTAATTATTAATTAATTCACTAATTAATAATAGGTAATCCGTTTGAAGAATACATCAGTTAACTACGGAATATGGAGCAGTTTAGGTGGAGGTGGAGACCAGTGGAGAGGTAGGTTAAAGAGCAGTGTGACTATCAGTTGTGACTATACTGGTGCATGAGTTTGCACCACACATTGATGGAGATGCCAATGAGGATTGCGCAGTGCAAGCCAGGTGGATTCAAACTCATTCAAAGCCCATATTCAGTAGGAATTGCATAGTAGAGGCAGGCTAGCAAGTGGCAGAGATTGATGGATGTGATTTGCTAGATCAGACCTGATTAGTGTGTAGCAATTGGAGATTGTACTGAGAGCTTGTGAGGAGCTTTGTATGATGATTGTTACATGATCTCTATGACATATAATATAAATATAGTTTGGGGTTTTCAGCTTTAAGCTTTCCCATAAATTACTGTGTTCATATGTGTGAATTTTTATGGTTTTAATGTGTGCTTGCAATTGATTTTATTTCTGCAATTAATGATCAATGGTAGAAGAGATTTTGTATTGTTCATGAAGTCAAATAGTGTGTGATCAAGAAAATCTCAGATGTATAAAATAATAGTTATATAATTTCTACATGGTATTAGAGCGATATTGATCATTGGAGCAATTACAAAACATTGAAGCGGTTGAGTTTTGTGCTGGTGGAATTCGATTTTGCAGCTGTGTTTTCTTGGTGTCGAAGTTGAGATTCCTTTCAATGGATTATAATTGGAGTATGCCCTTGAGGGCAGCTCAAATAATATTTCATGGAAGGACAGGATGGAGGCAGTTCTGTAGGATAATGGGTTGAAGGAGTTCATAGATGCAGAAATTCCAAAACCTTCTTCTAGCGATGTTGCCGCACTTGACGCATGGCAAAAGAAGACAAAAAAATGTCGAAGGATTCTAATGGAAGGTGTGAAGGATCACATAGTGTCCAACCTTCATGGTAAAGCTTCTCCATTCTTGATGTGGAAAGATTTGAAATACTTGTTCCAAAGCAAGAGTGACCAAAGGAAGTTGGTGCTCAAGGATAAGCTCAGGAAAATAAAAATGGAGAAGGGCGAGAATATACCCAAGTACCTCATGAAGTTCGTCCAGTGTAGGGATGAACCGGGAAGTGTGAGGGTTACTATAGATGAAGAAGACTTGGTGAGGTTGGCTCTCCCTGGGCTTCTGAAGAGTTGGCATTCCTATGAGGACTCTGTCAATGGTCGGGAGAAACTGCCACGATGGGAGTGACTTTGGTCGAATCTTGTGCAAGAGGAGATAAGGCGGAGTACCAGGGATGGATCTTCATCAAAGAATGAAGATGAGGAAAATTTCTCTTTGGCTACCAAAGAAAGGAGGGGAAGAGAAAGAATAATGCTTCTCAATCCGGTGTGAAAGGAAAGAAGCATGACTTCTCCAAGGTGAAGTGCTTTCACTGTCACCAACACGGACATTATGCCACTAATTGTCCACAGAAGAAGAAAAATAAGCAGGCTGTTGGATCTGCAGCTGGAAAGGCCTTAGCCTCGTAGTTTGGGCTAGATTTTTCACTGATCGCATGCTTGGTCTCAAGTATGATGGGTTCAGTGTGGTCTCTTGATAGTGGTGTGTATTTTCATATGATCGGAGACAAAGATTTGTTCAGTGATTTGGATGAGGAGGATCTTGGAGTGCACATCGAGATGGGTGATGATGGTAGATAAAGTGCGATTGGTATTGGAACCATTTCCTTTGACAGGGAGTCTGGTAAACCTTTCATAATGAAGGATTTCATGCATGTTCTAGGATTGAAGAAGAATCTGATCTCGATGGCCATGTTAGAAGACAAGTGATATGATGTTGTCTTTAGCGTGGGAAAGGCTTTTCTGTGCAGTAAGGAAACTAGTGAAACCCGGAGGATAGGGGTTCAAGTTAAGAACCTTTATCAGTTGTAGGTAGATGGCTGCATAGCAATGGCAGGCAAGGCAGAAGGAGTGGTGAGCCAGGATGAGGGCGAGCTATGGCACAGGAAATTGGGCCATCTTCACCATGGTGCTTTGAAAATTTTGCATCAGATTTCTACCAGGCTTCCCAAAGGTACACTTGCGCAGTCAGATCAGTGCAAGGGGTGTACTTTGGGAAAATTTGTGAAAGCAACCTTTCACGAGAAGGATAGTCACACCACGAAATCCTTGAGAGAATTCACATAGACGTGTGTGGACCTAAAATAGTAGCTTTGACAACAAAGCACGGGTACTATGTGATATTTGTTGATGACTTTTCTTGAAAGTGCTGGATCTTCTTCATGCAGAAGAAGAGCGAGACATACTCAAATTTCTGTGAGTTCAAGGCACTGGTGAAGAAAGAGTCGGGGAAGCAGGTGAAGGCTCTTAGGAGCGACAATGGTGGTGAATTCATCTCTAGTGAATTCAAGGACTTTTGCAGTGCAGAAGGAACTCAAAGAGAGCTCATTGCACCTCATAACCCATAGCAGAATGGGGTTGCGGAGCGAAAGAACAGAACGATCATGGAAACCACTCATGCAACGCTAACCATCAAAGGGTGGAAACGTACTACAGAAGCTCAGCAACTGAATTAGGATGCAGAAAAGATTATAGGAGCACCTACATCACAGCACAGATAGAGACAGTCATCTGACCAATATACTGGATAAATGGCTCTGATGAGCAAGTGTATCGTGACAGAGCCATCCTCTTTCGAGGAAGCTGTGGAGGACCCTACATGGGTAGATGCCATGGTGGAAGAGTATGATTCGATTGTCAGAAATAGTGTATGGGAGATTGTCCCAAGGCCGGAAGGGAAATTAGTGGTAGGTTCGAGATGGACCTACAAATTGAAGCAAGCAGCTGACAGGAGCATCGAGAAGTACAAGGCAAGATTTGTTGCCTGGGGCTTCTCACAGATTGAGGGGATCGACTATGAGGAAACCTTTGCACCTGTCGCAAGGTATTCTTCCATACGGAACATCCTAGCTCTCTCAGCGTAGATGGGGTGGCACATTCATCAGATGGATTTGAGGACTGCATTCCTTAACGGAGTGATTAAGGAGGAGGTGTACATAGAGCAGCCCGAAGCTTTTGAGATCTTCAGCAGTGAGTCGCATGTGTGCAGGCTCAAAAGAGCGTTGTATGGGTTGAAACAAGCACCTCGTGCTTGGTACACATGGATCGAAAGTTATTTCACCAGACTTGTTCTTACCAAGAGGGAGGCAGATCCCAAACTGTACCAGATAGTGGTTGAGGGTAAGTTGTGATCATTTTAATTTATGTAGATGATTTGATTTTGACTGGTGATGAAAAATTGATACTCTCATGCAAGGCTGATCTTGCAAAAGAGTTTGAGATTAAGGACTTGGGCCTCCTTCATTATTTCCTGGGATTGGAAATTTGGTAGCGCAGTGATGGACTATTTGTGTCTCAAGGCAGGTATGCCTAGGAGATACTGGAGAAGTTCAACATGCATGGCTGCAAGCCTATCAACACTCCCCTCCCTGGTGGTTGGAGGAAAGAGGATGCTACATCGACAGAGGTAGTGGATGCCACTGTTTACCGACAGTTGGTGGGGTCGCTCATGTATCTGGTCAATACACAACCCGACATATGCTACACAATTAACCAGCTTTCACAAGCTATGGTTAAGCCTACAAAGATCTTTTGGAAGGCAGGGAATCATGTATTGAGATATCTCAGAGGCAGATCGGGATTTGGACTTTGGTACAGACAGTCAGATGAGGTGAAGCTATGTGGCTTCATGGATGCATATTGGGCAGGGAGCCCAATGGACAGAAAGAGTACATATGGAGGGATTTTCAGTATCGGTTCGACAATAGTTTCTTGGTACAATAGGAAGCATAGATTCGTGGCACTCAGTTCAGCGGAGGCCGAGTATATGGCAGCGAATTTGGCTACATGCGAGGCTATATGGATGAGGAAGATCTTGGTCGGGTTGTTTGGTTCACACTTAGATCCTACTGTGATATATTGTGATAATCAGAGTTGCATCAAACTCTCGGTTTATCCAGTATTTCATGATTGATCTAAACACACTAACATCTGGTACCATCATATCAAAGATTGTGTGCAGCGGAAGATCATGTTACTTTCTTACATTCCTACGGAGGATCAGGATGCTGATATCTTGACGAAGGCACTCACCAGAAGCAAATTCGAATACCATAGAGGCAAGATCGGGGTGGTAGATAATCCATATATTTTTGAGAGGGAGTGTTGAGATTGCAACAAGATGATGAGCTTAGTGGAAATAAATCACCTTCACTAAGTGGGCCCATAGGCTATTTTTGGCGCAATGTCTACTTTTAGACTATGTCTATTTTTAGACATGTCGATCATATTCTATGAGTTGCAGGATGCTATTTGTGGATGGTTGGTCAAGTTGGAAAAAATAGATGGACTTATATTTTTAGACATATTGGGCGGAATCTATTTTTAGATTGTCAGTCTAAAAATAGATATGTCGAATATTATTAGCTCTTAATAATATTTGGACTATAAACATTATCTTATTCTCTTGGAGCACTTCAGTTAAGTGCACGGATGTGGCACAGGAGCTGACAGAAGGAATTACGCTATTCCTAAGGGTTAAGTGGAGCTATTGCATGGAGACTTCAGTTAGAACTCAAGTGACAGAGTACGGGTGGAGTTGTATTCAGTTTAACTCAGTTAGACTCGGTTGAGCTAGTTGTATCTAGTCTAACTGAATGATACACTAGTGAGAGTGGAGTGAATTAATTATTAATCAATTTACTAATTAATAACTCATTAATCAACTAAAGAATACATAAGTTAACTACAGTGCATGGACAGTTTCAGTGGAGACCAGTGGAGAGGTAGGTGAAAGAGAAATGTGACTATCCATTGGGACTATACTGGTGCATGAGTTTCTACCGCACATTGATGGAGATGCCAATGAAGATTGCATAGTGAAACCCAGGTGGATTCAAACTCATTAAAGGCCTGTTCGGTAGGGATTGCGCGATGGGGGCGAGCTCAGCAGGTGGCAGAGATTGATGCATGTGATTTTCTAGATCGGACCTGATTAGTGTGTAGAAATTGGAGATTGTACTGAGATCTTGTGAGGTTCTTTGTATGATGATTGTTACATGATATCTATGACATATAATATATAGATAGTTGGGGGTTTTCAGCTTTAAGCTTTCCCATAAATTACTGTGTTCATATGTGTGAATTTTTATGGTTTTAATGTGTGCATGCAATTGATTTTATTTCCGCAAGTAATGATCAATGGTAGAAGAGATTCTGTATTGTGCATGAAGTCAAATAGTGTGTGATCAGGAGAATCTTGGATGTATAACATATCAGTTATATAATTTCTACACTCACATGCATGTATACTTCATTGGATAAGATTCGCAAGAACAACCTTGGAAGACAATTTCTCGACGAAAATTTCCATCCAGGTACCAACATATTTTTTATGGCTACTGTTATGGTCATAAAGTTGTAAAATGTCACACGTACCCTAGGAATGAATACAATTCCAAGAGATATATCAAATATGAACCTCCCATGTCTCAGCGAAACATCAATAGATTTGAACATTTAAGAAATAATATTGAATGTTACAAATGTCGAAACTTTGGACACATAGCCAAAGACTACAGACTTGGAAATCCTCCGCGGACTTGGAAATCCTCCAGAAGAATCTTCGAAGCCACAGAATGAACGAACATGGAAGAAGAAGAAGAATGATAACTATGCTCTCGCTCTCAAGCCTCAAAAGAACAAATATGTGTGGTATGTTGATAGTAGTTGCTCAACACATATGACTGGAGATAGAAATAAATTTGTATCTTTGAAAGAGAAGAAGGATGGAACCGTGTCCTTTGGAAATGATGGATCTTCAAATTTTATAGGATCAGGTATTGTCACTCTCGGAAGAAAATATTCTCTAGCCAATAATGTTCTATTGGTTGAAAACATGAATCACAATCTGCTCAGTGTTGGACAAATGTGTGATCAAGGACACACAATACTATTCAACTCCACGAAATGTGAAATCAGGAATGGCGTGTATGGAAAAATTGTGGCTACAGCAAGTCGAGCTCCAAATGACATATATGTTCTGGATGAAACAACTAATTCATGTCTAATAGCTAAAGATGATGATACAATAATTGGTAGCAATGATGATCAACTAAGTAAGAAGTTTGCTACAAAGGTGCAAAGTGATTTCAAGATGTCTTTAATTGGTGAGATGACATACTTCTTAGGGCTTCAAATATCTCAGAAAGAGAAAGGAATATTTATATGTCAAGCCAAGTACATCAAGGAAATGCTCAAGAAATTTAAAATGGAAGATTCTTGAAAATACATCTATTACTCCAAATGGTAACGGGTTGCAAGTTGAGCATGGAAACTGACTCATCTAAGGATGTGGATCAAATGTTGTACAGATCTATGATTAGTAGTCTTCTATATGTAACATCCTCCCGACTAGATGTTATGCAAGCAGTTGGACAAGTAGCAAGATTCCAAGCAACACCAAAAGAATCACCTATTAAATATTTGCCAGCATTGGAATATCTTCGCCAGAAGCTTGGGATTCTCCCAAGTTCTCATTAGATTTTCCTTTTTCAGAATATAAAGGGGGAGTGGAAGTAGATTACAGGTCTGCAGGATGGTTGTGTTTTAGGGGGATTTACCCTTTGCCATTGATGTCAAAGGGGGAGAGAATGTTGTAGGAAGAGGTGTCATGATCGCAGGGGGAGTACTTGTGTTGCCATCAATGCCAAAGGGGGAGATTGTTGATCGGCGGTTGTCATTGATGTCAACCCAAGCAGCACCATAGGCTAACCCAATATTTCATGGGAATTTTGACTTACCAAATTAATATATTCCGGGTCAATAATGATTTTTATGGTTTCTACTTGTCAATATGTTTCCGTTTATATATGGCACGCCATGTAATTCTTCACGGTTTGAGAGATATTTATGTTTGAAGTTTGTACCCCTAGTTAGCGGGCTAAAACCCCATGGGATTGGGGCATGGGTCATTGAAAAGTCATAATTAATATTTTTTAAGCTCCTATAATCCATCCCACGTTAACTTGTTGAAGCCCCTCTCAACTTAAGCATTGATATAAATTGTGATCTTCATTTCCTCCTTATGCAAGGGATTCAACCATTTGAAACAGGTCATCGTGACATTTTCGCTCTAATTTTTTTTTCTAAGAAGGTTTAGAAGATGAAATTTTTATGAGATGAAGCTGAAATTCTGAGGAAGCTGCAGTAAAAATTGCAGATCAAGGTACGCAATATTTTTGGAGATATGATCTGTGGAAGTCAGGGTTTTTGCAGGATCATGAAATTCATCTCAAATAAGTGACCTTGGTAAATTCGTCATAAATATCTCTCTGAGTATCGGATTTGAATTTTGTAAAACATTTTGGATAGTGCACAGTCTATAATTTTTTCTCTATCAATTTTAGAGACAAATGAAGAGACAGTGACATGTGGCATGCCATACAAGTGCGCTCTGCTGAAATAGTTCTTAATTAGGGAATTGTGAGAGATTGGGTATAACTCTCTCTTGAAGCATCCAAATTGGGTCAAACCTATGGCATTGGAAAGAAGACTTAGAGGACTACTACAGGACTAAAAATCAGATATTGAGGATCAAAAATAACAAAGATACACCAGATTCAATATCAAGCTCCTAGAAGGAAAGAAAAAGCTAGAACATGTGTTGTCAAGGGTTGCAAAGGACTAGAATTTCTATGGCAGAAAAGCAAAGCAAGGTGCAGTAGAAGGTAGCATGACAAGAGCAGCAACCAAGGTGCATAATAGCAGCAATAAGTTCATCATATGAAGTCTTCAAGTGGGCATCACTGCATACAATCATTGTAAAGGTATCATTGTACTAAGTCATTGTGTCTGTTATTGTAAAAAATTGTACTAGTGTCTATCTACCAAGGGTTGAAGAAGCAGTGTTGGGAGGTCTAGGATCATCATTAGGTGGTTGTGTCAAAGTTGGGGTTATGGTCTAGTATATTTTCTTCTTCTACATCATTCTATATCATTGTAAAGTGGACCATTTTCCCTGGTACGGGAGTCCATTCTTCTTTTCTTCTTCTATAGGGTGGTAGGGTGGTGCTAGGGTGAGTTGTAGCTCATTAGGTGTTGGGGCATCCGTTCAGTTGACTACTGAAGAATCTCGAGCATTGGAGCATCCATCCGATGGGAGCTGGAGAAGAATGCTTTTCTAGATTCTAGGAAGTTGGAGCTTTATTTTCAATTGGAGTTGAATATTAAAGAATTATTAGAAAACCATTAGGTGGTTTTTGTCCCGGAGTGGGTTTCCACCTTAAAAACTGTGTGCATTTGTGTTCCTCTTGTTTGCTGCTATCATTGTACAAACACTGATAATAATTGAAGATTAACTAATGCTCTAATTGAAAGAAATACTGATTCACCCCCCCCCCCCCTCTTCTCAGTATTTCCAACATCTTTTACCAATGATATCATATGAAATAACCTCCTTCAGTTTTGAAAAATATATTACGCAGGTGCTGCGCAACCCTTGCCTACTAACTCTCACTTATGTTTTGGAGTTGTGAGTTGCCACATATTTTAGAGGTCAGCTTGCTTTACACCTTTATGCCATATCAGCCCATATTTCATCGAACATGTGTCATACATAAATGAAATATGACTTTGCGCTACCCAACCACTGCACATAGTTGTTCGTTCACTAGAAGCTTTTCTATGATTTTATGTTGTTTATCATTTTTGTACTGAGGATGGATAAGATTCGAAGATACAAATGGTTTAAAATATATTATTTATTTAGGGTGAATTTAATTATTTTAGGATTGCCTTTGTTATTTTTGAAAAAGGTGTAAACAACTATAATTTTTCTATTTTTTGTTATGATGTTTCTACTTTTCCAGCTGGTGTTGTTTATCTCCATGCATCGAACATGTTTTGTATGAAAATAACTATTACACTATGATATTTTTCTTATATAATGAAGAGAAGTAAATGAATAAAGGGTTGTTTGGTTGGTTTTGAAAAATACTTTGCAAGAGTGTTACTATGTGATTGTGTTGTGAACTGAATTTTTATTCATGGAGCTTGTGTATTAGTTGATCCCCTAATATTCTGGCAAAGATACTCATCATATACTGGGGTCACTGTATATTGGACTCATTGGCGGGGTACTTCAATGATTTTTTTGGTAGGAACCGCTTAGTGGATATTTCGTTGCCTCCCTTTATTCCGAGATGGAGAAATGGTTGGGCTGGGTCTATAGGCATCACTAAGAGACTTGATTAATTCATGGTTCACAAAAATTTGGTGGAGTGCTTAGGGTCTGTGAAATCTTGGATTATTCCATCCCAAATTTCGGACCATTACCCTATCATACACCAGTGATAGGAAGATGGGGATTAGGGTGGTATCTCATTCGAATTTGATTCATTAGTGCATACATTTCAGGCACTAGAATCAGACCCCTTGGTCACATTTCCTTTGGAAATTATTGGGATTAATTTGAGAGCTCTTAAAAATTTTGTTAGTAACTAGATTAAGACTAAAAAAGGGAAGCACATTGATGAAAATTTAGCTATTGATAAAAAAATTGGTATATTGGTTGATCCTTCACATGCATATTGTTTTTCGGTCTTGCATAAATTACTAATTGTGGATTTAAAAAAGAGGAAGAATTATTTTCTACAGTTATAGGAGGAATGGAGACTGAAGACTCATGCTCCCTGAGTATCAATAGGAGACAAGAATACATAATTATTTCATAATTATGCAACAAAGTGTTGAGAATTAGGTAGGGAAAAAATTAATACAAATTATCCTACATGATAATTTCTTGTGTTACATCTTTACTTATTATCTTCATTAATCATTATCATTATGTTCAATACACAAAATAATCGTCAAAAAAATAACATTAGTGACACAATAGTTAGCCTCCAAGCCAGGGCTAAAACCCCTTTTCTTGAAGGGAAAACTCATAAACCTCTTCTTATAGATTGTTCACGAGATGAGTACAAATACCATTACCATAACCTTGACCTAAATTGTATCTCCTAGACCAAGACACAATCGCCCTCCTTGATTGCACCATGTAGCACCATGTAACTAATTTGTAATCATGTAGAAATGTGATTCATATATCATTATTGAGACTTTCTACTGAGCATCACCTTTTCACTAAGCAACACCATCACAAAGTTGTTGTATTTGTTGGAGTATCCCTTCTTAGCATTGTGTATTATTGAGCTTTATCCAAGAGGATGAACTAAATAACAAAGGCTAGCACTGCCTCTCCTCTATCATTTATCACAGTCTTCTTAACACTCCTTGTGATATTCCTTCCTTCGCTGTCAAGACACCTTACTTAATGACTGTATTCATTGCTAAAATATGGACTAGTCTGATACCTAGTCCTCTTCTTTGCACTGTACTCTTACTACAATTTAGATGTATGGATATTGTCTTGGACTAAGATCTTTATACCCAAACAAATAGCCCTTATTTTTGTGCTATACCTCTTTTTTCCCTCGCTATATTGTCTCATTCATGCACCCAGAAAACAAACCGTTTCTCACACCTTTCTATAGATCCTTGTCTGAACTGTGGAATCCCATCCAAGAGCCTCAGAAGATGATATAAACTGTATGCGTTATGAGATGAGTTGAGGTTCCTTTATATAGTTATAGGAGCATATAAATGAGCCAACATGACACATTTGAATCGATGTGTCTCCAATTATGAGCTGAAACGTCAAATATATATATTTATATATTGAGGCCGACATGTCACTTCTTTAAGCATATGTTGAGGCCGACTTAAGGATCACTGTGTCTTGTCTTTTTGGAGGTATTATTTCAAGTGTAGCATGACTTGATTAGCATGACAATGAATCTTATCTTTATGATTAATCATAAAGAAAACACGAAGAGGTATTTCACTTATAAATAAAACATATTTCTCATGAAACCCATGATGCAAGGAATGATGTGTCTATCTCCCCCTCTCAATTAGGGAGGATCCATTCACCATGTGTATACATTTATCTTCATAGCCTTGATTAATACTTATGATTTTTAGTCCTGGTCTAGTACATGACACATGAGATAGAAAATAAATATCACCCCCTCTTAAATAGGGGGAAATGGTAGCTAAATTGAAGATTTAGGGGGAGGCAACATCGATGTCACCAAATTTTTAAGTGGTTAAACAGGGGCAACCATTGAGGATTTGGGTCCCTCCATGGAGGAGGAAGGACCTACCAACTCCTCTATCTCTACATTTTTTGGCTATTTTTTATTGGAATAATCAACTGTATGCATTGTTGCAAGTGGTTCATATATGTTCGCTCCCTTTTTTCTATTGTATTCTGATGTGACGAGGCATGTTTATGGTTAAAAAACTATGTAAAACAACTATAAAACCATTATTTTCTTTATTTGACACATATTCGTGGGACTTTGTCTGATTTATCGACAAACACTGGTGATATAAATGTATGTACTCATGAAATGTTCAACAGCTAAAGGGTATATGCTCATAGTTGAGTGTCTGCTTCAACAACTCATCATGAATGTAGATACCTATTGATTCTAGAAGGAGTCAAATATGTTCATGTATACACATACGCATAGATGTCATATATATCACACTTGCTTAATTTATTTAGAGGTTTTAACAAAATTCCCAAGGGAATTCCTTATTCCAACCAATGTCTCATCATCCCAAACTCCCTTGGAGGCTAATATAATCAAATCCAAACCAAAGTTATCGTGAATTCCTCGTCGGGGAAAATTACTTCGTCTAGAATTAAAGGTAGAGTCCATTTGAGTTGAAAAAGTATGGACCATTCTCAAAGACCAAATTCTAGTCATAGGCTAGTGAAAACAACAATAAAAAAAGTCTTTTGCTCCTACCTCTAGTTTAATGCACCCATTCAGTTTTTTCCATAATCAATTTCAGTATGTGTTTGAATTTTCCAACATTTTCGAGCTAAATTTGATATAATAATTTCATTTAAAAATTACTAATTTACACCCTAATGATGCAAATAATGTTAATTTAACTCCTTTTTATTCACAAAATTAGTTCCTCGTAATCCTCCATATCTCTGACAGAATGGGACTTAGGTCGATTTTCAAAGATATGATTGAATTTCCATCATTTTGATTTCCAGCAATCAGATCAAGTTGAAATTTTAGCACTATTGTAGAATAAAACATGTTATTTGTGTGTAAATAGGAAACCTTTAATATTTCAAGTTAAAAGATGAAAAAACACTCACTAGGAAATTTCCATACAACAATCATGTGCTCTAAATATTTTGGAATAATATATGATAGCCTAAAAAATGAATAGAAATATGAACCAAAGCATGAATTGGCTCAAAATGGTCTTACATTTTATATTTAAGGATCTATCAAAATCATTACAAGTCAATGCAGGATTAGTCAATGTTGCTCTTTGAGTAGCAATGAAAATTGCATATGCACCAAGAAATAGCCCTCGAAATTTACAACAAATAGATTACCCACCATTGGAACATACCCTGTTATGAGGGTCTTCCATCATCCATTCAGGTCTACCAAATAAATAATAAATGAGTTTGGACCATGATCTAAATGAATTTTTCTAATGGAAGGATTATAATTATATATTCACTTCCTTTTAGCCCAGCATGCCAAACCTGTTCAACAAATATTCAATGTACTTGTTGTTGAACCTAAAAATTGTTCTTTCTCTCACATCCTTTTTCATCGCTTTTCCCTACCTTTTCATAAATCCATAACTCCGATCAATAATAAATGAAATATTCCATCTTAGAGAATGAATTTGTATGGTATCTATTTTATATTTTGATTTTTCTTGTTATTTAAATGAATTTTTAACACACCTATAAAACATGTGCTATTCTGCAACTAATTGTTGTTTCTGCAGCTACTTTGATGGTTTTACAAGTTTTGAGGAGTAAATTAAGGAATGCGTCACATGGGAATATTTTAAATGATCCACATATGCATCCCATCCTATCCACCTATTTGAATTCTACAGAAAAGGGTGCCTATGCTAGGAAGAAATATCTCAAGACAGTTACATTAAAAAAAATTTAAATACTGGTCGTTTTGAAACCAGAAGTCAGTCTTAATTATTGTGAATTTTGTGTACGCCTTAAAACTCCATTGTGATAATATGAAGACCATGTTCGCTTTTTCCATATCCTTCTTGATGCATGCATAGTATGCTAGGATTTCAACTCATTTTGTTGCAGATGGAAACTGCACAGAAAGGAGGTTTCATTTGTTGTTTTCAGTTTAATTTTAATTAGCTCTATTTTGTCAATTCGTAGTTAGATTTACATTTCTTTACAATTGATTCTTAGATTAAATTTCTTATTGTTTCATATATTAAATTCATGAATTATTTCTTAGAATTAGTTTTAGAATAACTGTGTAATATTATGCTTATCGAAGCATCTCAAGAAAGTAGTTCTTCTATTTTCCAAAATTGGATTGTGTTTGAAGCATTGGAGCATACACTTATCTTAGTTTTCCTTTACATGTTTTTATAACTCTTTCCTCGATTGAATTCTCAATTAAATGTATAATCATATGATTACTAAATCATATCAAGAAGATGAATTTGTCATTTTCCAAAATTGAATAATATTTGAGTACTTGGTTATACAATAGTTGAGTTTCCTTTATTACATGGTTTTTAATTGCTTTCCTAGATTAATTTTAATTGTGTAATAAGATGCTTGTTAAATCATATCAAGAAGATGAATTTATAATTCTTCCAAAATTGAATGATATTTGATTATTTGATCTTACAATATTTGCCTTTCAATTGCTTTAAATTTGCTTTGCATTTAGATAAGCATTGCCATTTCAATTCTTAAATCATAGGATTTATGCCTTCAATTCATGGAGTAGAATTAGATTAAGATAGAATATAATTTAGCTTTAATTCCATAATATCAAAGTCATTAGAATAAATTCTCTATTTTTAGATCAGATTCTAACCATTTAAAGTTTGACTCATTTTTATGAAATTTAGAATAGTTAAAGAACATTTCCTTGCTTCCTTCTTTCAAAACTAGTTTTCAACATTAAACTTCATTAGATTTAGTTGATCAATTTCATTGTTTTCATTTCTTAAGATTAACTCCATTAGACATAAAAGAAAAAAAAACCCCAAAATAATATAAAAACATACACAACGAAGTAAGAGAGAAGCTTAACTAAGCATATATATTGCACCATACTTCATCAGATTACTAACCTTGGTTGATGATTTATGACAAGCAATTTAAGACATTAAATTGACTGAAAATTTTGGTGTTGTTGCCATGGAAGTGTAATTAGGAAGCCTTATTTCTTACATCTAAAAAAATTACATGCGTAGAGAAAGAGATTCTAGGGGTAGATTCATAGATAGAGGCAGGTGTTTGATTCCAACAACACCACTCACCCCACCTAGAACATGTCGTGCTACACCACCATCTCAAACTCATATTCAAAATTTCACCAGACATATACTCCCTGAAGTCTCAAGGTCATAAATCAAACCAACAGGATCTCCAACTTCATCCACTCAGGCAGTCTTAGAGGAAGAAGATCCTAGATCTCCAACATAAGGAGTAACCTTTTTCACCTCTACAGGGGAACACATTTTAGCTGAAGAGTTATAAATTCCTAGTGAGGAAGAAGAAGAAGAAATTTTTTTCAATATCCCGTTGATAGAAGAACTAGAGAAATAGAAATTAACTTTACAGTTAGCACATTATATTAGCTTTGAGGAATCTACAATGGCAGGAGAAGGAGAAGGACAGATTTTAAATGGAGAAAACGTAAGAATTGGAGGAGGAAAAGGTGGAGGATGAGGTAGAGAGAACATAGGAGTAGGTTAAGAAAATATAAGAAATAGGTAAGATGATAATTATTTTGGATTTCCTATATTTGATGAGAATAAAAATGGCAAAATGAAAAATATTTCACCTTCCATTCTTCCAAATTTCCATTGATTAAAGAATGAAGATACTGAAACCTTTTTATTTGAATTTGAAGTTTTTTTGTAGATCTTATGACTACTTACAAGACTCTAAAAAACTGAAGCTATTTCCTACAACATTTAAAGGAGCAGCTTTAAAATGGTTCATGGGTTTAATCACACAATCTATTAGGACATGGAATGATATGAAAAGTGAATTTTTACAAATATATTTGGATTATTGCATACCCATTAATTAGAAGGATGAATTATTCAAGATGATGCAAAAAGAGAGGAGAACCTGGAAGATGTAATTGAAAGATTCAATTACAACATAAAAAGAGCTAGAATGGAAAACTTAGATCAAGATACTTTAAAAGCTCTCTTGTTAGAAGCCATTAGAGATGAATGAATAGACATTATAAATATGATGGGGAGGGGAGACATCTCTCAACTCACATTTCCTGAAATTGGTGAATTATGCATTCATCTCTCAAGAGGAAAATCAAGAACTGGGAAAAACACAATAGATCCTATTATCTCTAAAGTGAATAAATCTACCACTAGAATAGTAAGTAGGGAATAAATTGGAAATATGCTTTATGAATTCAAAATATATATCTTAGGGAGTCTTAGTGAACAGATAGACACCCTTAAATTAAAAAACAAGAAGAAAGCTAAAACTGATGCCTTAGCTGTTTTTAGTCCTAAATGCAGAAAGAAAAATTCCTTAAGAGAATTTCCTCTTGACTTAAAATTCTTATATACTTGTGTTATTTCCTCAAAAAATCATGAAACTAAAAGTTACCCTTATATTCAAGGTCTTGAGGCTGTTTTCGAGGAAGAAGTAACTTCAAATCTAGTAGAACCTCTTTTCTTTGTCTCTACAAGACCATGGCAGAGGCCACAAACTCAAGGTTTTAATAACCAAATGTATACTTAACCCCCACCAAATAATTAGAATTCTTGACAAAAACCTTGGTCCCAACCTCAAGCTTGGACACAAGGAATGCAAAATCACTATGGTATATATTCTCAATACTACAAATATCCTCCATCCTATCCAAACTATCCTACCCAAAAATTTCCACGACAAAATGAACAACCCCAACTCCAAAAAAAAAACCCACAACTTTCATTACCATTTCCACAAATACCAAACCAACTACCTACCTAACCATTACCAAACCCAAATAATAAAAATTCTCAAAATGCTTACACAATAGAAGGACATCAATTTCCAACTTACATGATTACTACACTAGATCTTAATGATGTTCAACTTAGATCTGGTAGAATATTAGAAAGGAAAAATCATTCTGTTGTTATTCAAGAACAAGATAAATTTGATGAAGAAATTTCTCTGAAACAAAATAATAGTTTTGAAGAACAAACATCTCTTTAACAGAACCAAAATTTTGAAAATCAAAACCAAGAAAAACCAATAAACTCAACTCCTATCATAACTAAACCATCAGTCTCTATTTCTAACCCTCCTTTTCCTGAAATATTACAAGTTGATAGAGGGGTAGAAAAACAAATAATGTTTCCCAATTATGATTTTCTAGATGAATTGAAAAATGTCTGTATCAAAATTCCTTTTCTACAGGCCATTAAAGAGATTCCTATTTTAGCTAAAACAATAAGAGAGTTCAGCATGAATAAATCAGGGAGTAAAACAAAAGAAACAAAAAAATTTCAATTAGTAGGAAAAATTGTAGACATTATGATGGGAAAAATTTCCATACAAAAATATTTAGATCTAGGAAGTCCAGTTGTAAAAACACACATCAATGGTATTGAAATTCCAAATATATTGATTGATTTAGGAGCAACCATAAACATCATGAGCAAAAAAACCATGGAACAACTGAAGCTTCCAAACCTTTAGTATACACCTACATTACTGCAACTAGCAGACATATCAATAATCAAGCCAGATGGTGTATTAGAAGACATTTCAGTATCTTTAGACTCTTGGGAGTATCCAGTTGATTTTATGATTTTAACCCCCAAGAAAAATGTAGGAGGACATCCTCTAATATTAGGAAAACCTTGGTTGGCTACAACTGATGCTTTCATTAGTTGTAGATTTGGTGACATGTACATTTCTGATGGAAATTTAACAAAGAAATTCACTTTATATCCTCCAGCCAGAACAATCAAAGAAATAAAATATGAAGAATGGATTGATAATGACAATGATATACAACCTCTCTTTACTATTTCTTGTATTGGTGAAAATAGTCAAATCTTAAATTCAATAAAAAAATTTGAATCATACTCAAAATATGAACATGATCATAGTTTTCAAGAAAATTGCAATATTGAATACTTGTCATCTAGGCAGTTGTCTTTATATTCTATGGAAGAATTTGGTAACTCTACGGTTGAAATATTCCTTGGAAAATCTTTGAACATAAATAAACACTTGGAACAATTACAACAAGAAAAGTTAATCAAAACATTATAACAACATTCTTCTGCATATGCATGGGAATACAGTGACATGAAAGGAATTCGTCTTAAGACTTGTATACACCATATCTACATTGAGGAAAATTTTAAGCCTATCAGACAACCTCAAAGAAGGATGAATCCAAATCTTAGGGAAATTGTGAAAGAATAATTCCAAAAATTGTGAATTTAAACTTCATTTGTCTAATTTCAGACAGTCAGTGGGTTTCTACCTTGGTGATTTTACGTAAAAGAATGGTAAGTGGAGCGTATGCATTGACTATCAAGAATTGAATAAAGATACTCTAAAAGATCATTTTCCATTACCTTTTGTAAATAAATTATTGGATACATTAGCAGGAAATAAGTATTTATCATTCTTGGATGGTTTTAGTGGTTACAATCAAATTCAGGTAGCACCTCAAGACCAAGATAAAACCAAATTCACCTTTCCATGGGGAATCTATGGCTACCAAGTACTTCCTTTTGGTTTGTGCAATGCACCTGCAACATTCAAAAGGGAAATATTAGGAATCTTCTCTTATCTAATACATGATTGTGTGGAAGTATATATGGATGATTTTACAGTTTATGGGAATTCATTTGAAGAAGCTCTTGAAAATTTGGAAAAGTTTTTTAAAATATGTAAAGAATGAAATATTTCATTAAGTCATGAAATTTTTTTTATGATGTTTACTGAAGGAATTGTTTTAGGACATCATATCTCAGGAGATGGAATTAAAGTTGACTCATCTAAGGTTGAATTCATCACCAAATTATCAGTTCCAAGTTGTCAAAAGGATGTTAGATGTTTTCTAGGATTCACAGGTTATTATAGAATATTTATAGAAAAATTCACTAAAATAACATCCCCAATCTTCAAATTTATTACCAAATATTATGAATTCAGTTGGAATCCTGATTGCCAATTGGCATTTGAAACTTTAAAAACAAGAAAATTCTGAAGCACCCATCTTAAGAGGTCCAAATTGGAAACTACATTTTCACATTTCAACAGATGCTTTAGATACAACTCTGGGAGCTGTATTAGGACAAAAAGGTTTGATCCCCTATGACATCTATTATACAAGAAAATTTTTTACTCTTGCTCAGTTAAATTACCTTGTAACTGAAAACGAATTTCTAGTTCTTGTTCATGCTATTAACAAATTTAAACATTACATCATCGGCTATGAAACCTTTATTCATACAGATCATTCTGCACTTATATATTTAATGAATAAATCTATTACTAATGGCAGAATCACAATATGGTTATTACTCCTGCAAGAATTCAATATCACCATTCTAGACTAACCTGGAAAATAAAAAACAGTTGTTGATTTCTTGTCTAGAATTCAAAATGATAAAAATAATGATCCAGTTGAAGATAATTTTCCTAATGAATATATATTTTCCATATCTACTAAATCCCCTTGGTTTGCAGATATTTCTAATCAATTAGCTACAAGAAAGTTACCTGCATACTTGTTTCCTAGAGAGAAAAGAAAAATTATTCGAACAAGTGCATTGTACTGATGGGTTAATGATGAATTGTATAAAACAGGTCCAAATCTCATCATCAGAAGGTGTGTTCAAGAAGATGAAATGCCTGATATTCTCAAGGCATGTCACGATGAACCCTGTGGTGGAAACTTTGCTCATAAGAGGACTACCTATAAAATCCTTCATTTAGGATATTATTGGTGATCTGTCTTTAAAGATGCCAGGGAGTATGTCAAAATGTGTGAAAATTGTCAAAGAATGGGGAGACCTATTCCTACAAATGAAATTCCATTACAACCTCAGGTACTCATTGAACCATTTGAAAAATGGGCCCTAGATTTTTTTGGACCAATCAATCCACCATCTAATCAAAAGAAATATATTATGTTTTGTACTGATTATGTCACTAATGTGTAGAGGCTAAAGCACTTTCTTTAGATAATTAAAAATATATAGTTAATTTTCTCTTTGAGGATATTTTCATTCGTTTTGGTGTCCCAAGAAAAATTGTGACAGATCAAGGATCTCGGTTTACATCCAAGTTGCTGCAGAGGCTTGTGGAGGATTACAATATCAAACATAGAAAATCCACTCCATATCATCCACAAGCAAGTGGTCAAGTGTAGTCTACCAATAAGGTGATCGAAGAAATTCTCACAAATTTTGTACATCTACATAGGAAGGAATTGGTAGATAAGCTTCCTGAAGCCTTATGGGCCTACCAGACTACATGGAGGAATACAACATGACATACTCCCTATGAAATTTTTTATGGGAAAAAAGTCCTATTTTCTATAGAATTTCATATTAAAACCTTCAATATGGAAAACCAATTGGGGCTTGATTTATCAGCAGCTCAGAAGCACAAATTAGAGAAACTTAATGAGCTTGATGAGATCAGGCAAGATGCAGTTCAAAGAACCAGACTAGTCCAACAGCAAAGGTCCAAATGGCATGATAAATATATAAAGGAAAGAAAGTTTCAAGCAGGGGATTGGGCACTTTTGTTCGATTCAAAGTTCAAATAATTTCAAGGAATGTTTCAGACTCATTGGCTTGGGCCTTATGAGATTGAAAATTTATTTGACAATGGAGCAGTCAGGATAATGATAATTGATGAAGAAAATGCACCTCTTCTTGTGAATGGACATCGATTAAAAGTGTATCATAAGGCAATTACAACAGAGGATTTTATCAAAAATTTCCAAGATAATACTGATATGAAGTTGGTGAAGAAGAATCCTTCTTCTTCCCCAACTTAGTCTTCTTTTTATTTTTCATATATATATATATGATTCCAGAAACAAAAAAAAATATTATAAGTGTGAAAATAAATCAATGATTGGCATCCTTATATAGAAAATATAGGATTAAAATCAAAGTTCTGACATCTTATATTTTCTATTCCATTCTAAAAATCCCAAAAATCTTTTTTCCCTTCATTTTTTGAAGAAATAAAAGAATTAGATGCATAACTACTTCCATTCTATAGTTGTCATTCCATTCTACAACTGATATCACATTCTGTAGCTCTGTTACATTTTCTTACACCCTACTGAAGCAAACATAATGAGCAAAAGAAATTGAGATATTCATTTGACGATCATGCTAAAGGATACCTGAAGAATAAACTTCAAGGAAATAGCAACAAAAGGCTAGTTCTATAGGTATGTTACATAAATTTGTTTAAATAACAAAATCAAAACATTATAATATATAATGTAGATGATCACATGCTACCTCAATATGTCATGATTTGATTTTATTTGGACTCACATCATGTCATAAATGAACCACATCATCCCCATCATATCTCATAACTATCCATAAAAAATTTTCCCATTTATGATTTAACGGTCATAGCCTGCTTACGTAATCCATTCATCCATGTTTCTTAAAACCTCATCGCTATTCATTTCACTCATATTTTCCTACAAACCCTTGATTTCCTTAACTAGATCCGCAACTCAATTCATTTCACATAGAGAATAATAATTCTAAGGGAAAGACTCTTCACAATAGAAGACATGGGTTTGATATTCAAAAATGAACCAGTGGGAGCTAAATTCATGGAGGGTTATCCTCAGATCAAAGATATGCTGCAGAACGTTAAGTGGCTTAGGTTTATAGAAAAATTTGACAGGTTCCATAAGGAAATGAATAAGTCCTTTGCGAGGTCTTTCAACAGAACAGAGGTCGAAATAGGAGACATAAAAATTTCAGTGATCGAGGCCTTCATAGCTGAAGCTACAAAGCTCCTGAGTTTTGGTGAGAGATGGTTTAAAAAAAAAGAATTTCATAGTGAAGCATGGAGGGTTTTCCTCAAGAATCTAGGTATGGATACTTCTATTTACAAGAAAGGTATTCATAGCTTAGCACTCAAGAAAAAATGGAGAAATATGCTTTTAATTTTACAGAATTTTATCACTTGTGAAGGTAGATTTGGCTGCATGTTTGTTTATCATGTTTAGTTGTTGATGAAATTTTTGGAGGATGGAGAAATAAACCTCCCTTTATTTCTACTAAATAGTTTACAAATAATGTCCACAAATGTACATAAAAGAATTTAGTTCATAGACAACACTATGCACCATCACGGGTTAATAAAAATACTTCTTGAATTCCATTTGAAAAGTATAGGAGACTCTTGGGATAGTTTCCTAATCAGAAACCATTTCCAAGATAATCCAGAGCAGCCTAAGGAAGACAAGACTAGAAAAACTAGAATAAGGAAGATTGATACAAGAAATGAGGACAAACCTTCATCTCCACTACATCAAGAAGAAGAGGAACTCACCCTTGTGGAGTTGATGAAAAATAAGAAACATAGTGGAGTCAAGACAAGGGGTAAACCAGAGAAGAAGAGCAAGGTTACAAGTGAAGAAAAATTAAACCCTCTGAAACCAAGGAGAAGCTCTAGACTCCAAAAATCCATGAAGAAGGCACCATCACAAGGAAAAGAGTCTATGGATTTACATGAGGAACCTCAACTGCCATCACCCATCAATCTATCTCCTCCACATATTCCTACACATTCTCCTGTATATAATTTTGAAGGTAGTCCAAGCAGAAGATCTCCAAGAATTGACCCATCACAGTAAGAGATATGTGACTATATTGAGTCATTAGAGAAAATAAATGCAAAAGATAATCCAAATATGCAAGAACAACATATCAGTCCACAAAAAACTCTAGTTAACACCCTCAAGCAAGAAATCTATGAGTTAGAGTTACTGAATAGGCACATTAAACAGGAAAATGAAGCTTTAAAACAAAAAAACCACTTGAAGAAAGTCATCAATGATAAAACCATCCTACATTTGGGACTGTGGTACAAAAAGAACATAAATTTAAAAAGAAAGAAGAAATATCTGAACAAAACAATCATTAAACTAAGTACAAACTCCTTATGAGGAAGCCCAGGACGACAGTCACCTCAACGAAATGCAAGAAGAGAGAACTAGATGTATTATAAGAGGTATCTGAAAAAATGCAATAGGAGAAGGAAGTTCACATTTTTGGTAATTTCATGAGGACATGCAATGGCTTCTTAGTGGGGGTATGTTGAACCTCAAAATTGTTTTTTCTCTGACATCCTTTTTCATCACTTTTCTCTACCTTTTCATAAATCCATAACTCCAATCAATGATAAATGACATATTCTATCTTAGATGATGAATTTTTATGATCTCTATTTTATATTTTGATGTTTCTTGTTATTTAAATGTATTTTTGTAACTCAGCTACAGAACGTGTGCTATTCTGCAACTAATTGTTGTTTTCGCAGCTACTTTGATAGTTTGGCAGGTTCTGAGGAGTGAATGAAGGAATGAGTCACATGGGAATCTTTGGAATGATCCACATATGGATCTCGTCCTATCCACCTATTTGAATTCGACAGAAAAAGGTGCCTATGCTCGTGGTCAAAGTTCGGTCAAAGGACGTGATCCAAGAACGAAACACCCTCAATTTTCTCTGACGTAGAAAATATAGAGTTAGATAATTAGATTTTTATTCTCTATTTCAGTTATAATTTCCATCTGTAGGCAGAAATACCTCAAGATGGTTACATTTTTTTTTTTAAATACTAGTCATTTTCAAACCAGAAGACAATCTTAATTATTGTGAATGTTGTGTATGCCTTAAAACTTTGTTGTGATGATACAAAGACCATGTTAGTTTGTTTGAGATACTTCTTGATACGTGCATAGTCTAATAGGATTTCAACTCGTTCTGTTGTAGAGGGCCTCTACACAGAAAGGAGGTTTCATTAGTTGTTTTTAGTTTAATTTTAATTACCTATGTCTTGTCAATTCATAGTTAGATTTAGATTGCTTCACAATTGATTCTTAGATTAATTTTCTTATTGTTTCATAGATTGAATTCATGAATGCTTTCTTAGAATTAGTTTTAGAATAACTGTGTAATATTATTCTTATCAAAGCATCTCAAGAAAGTAGTTCTTATATTTTCAAAAATTGGACTGTGTTTGAAGCATTGGAGCATATAATTATCTTATTTTTCCTTTACATGTTTTTATAACGCTTTCCTAGATTAAAGTATCAATTAAATGTATTATCAGATTCTTGCTAGATCATATCAAGAATATGACTTTGTCATTTTCAAAAATTGAATGATATTTGAGTACTTGGTCATACAGTAGTTAAGTTTCCTTTATTACATGCTTTTTAATTTCTTTCCTAGATTAAGTTTAAATGTGTAATCATATGCTTGTTAAGTCATATCAAGAAGACGACTTTGTAATTCTTCCAAAATTGAATGATATTTGAGTATTTGGTCATACAATAGTTTCCTTTCAATTGCTTTGAATTTTCTTTCCATTTAGATAAGCTTTGTCATTTCAATTCTTAAATCATAGGATTTATGATTTCAATCCATGGAGTAGAATTAGATTAAGATAGAATAGAATTTAGCTTTAATTCCATAAGGTCAAATTCATTATAATAAATGATCTCTTTTTAGATCATATTCTAACCATTTAAAATTGACTCATTTTTATGCAATTTAGAATAGTTAAAGAACATTTCATGTTCTTCCTTCTTTCAAAATTGGTTTTCAACATTAAACTTCATTAGATTTAGTTGATCAATTTCATAGTTTTCATTTCTTAATATTAACTCCTTTAGATATAAAAGAATAAAACCCCCCAAAACAATATAAAAATATACAGAACCAAGTAAGAGAGAAGGTTAACTAAGCATATATAGTGCACCACACTTCATCAGATTAATAACCTCGGTTGATGATTTATGATAAGAAATTTAAGACATTAAATTGAATGAACACTTGTACTAAGAGAGGAATATAAACTTTGGATGTTTGGTTACTTCAATACCAAGATAGTAGTGAACATAGGAAAATCTGTCATTTCAAAACCTTTCCTCAGTTCTTTATTTATAGATGCAATGTAGTTCTCTTTTTTCCTTGTCATAAAAATATCATCTACATACACCACAAGGTACGCAAGTATTTTTCTAACTTTATTGTCAAACAAAGTTTCATCATTAATATCATAATGTTTGAAATTGAGTTTCAAAATATTCTTAGTCAACTTCTCGTACCAAGCTCACGGTGCTTGCTTGAGGCCCTACAAAGATTTTACAAGATTGCATACTTTATGTTCCTGAACCTTCAAATGAAATACTTCTGCAAAGAAAATTGATCTTTCAGATCTCCATTCAAGGAATTTTTTTTACATCCATTTGATGGAATTTCTAACTGCTCTGAGTTGTCAAGGAAAAGAGTGTCTGGATGGTTTCCCATTATGCTGCAGGGGAAAACATATCCTCATAATCGACCCCTTATTTCTATGCAAAACCACTTTCCACAGGCCTGGCTTTATGCTTGTTAAGTGAGCCATCTACTTTATGCTTGTTCTTTAAGACCCACTTGTAGCATATTTGGTCGGTTCCCAAGGGAGGATCAACGAACTTGTAGGTGTTATTCTTTATGAAAGCATCATATTCATTTTGTGTTTATTCTTTCCATTCATCATGAGAAGTGACTTATTTGAAGGAAGTTGGTTCAAAATATGTAGACAAATTTAGTTCACAACAATAATAAACATCCATATCAACCGGTGAATTGGGATCATCTAGATCGCCTGCATTATTTCTAGTTGAGCTTCTTGTTCTTGTCTTTCTAACCTCATTAGGATGAATTGTTTCAAGTGTATTTTTCGTCCATTTTGGAGGATATTTCTTAGATGGACCAAGTTTCTTAATTTATTGATATGGGGATGAATAAAGATTTAGCCTCCCAATTTTGTCAATGACTTTTCCCAGAATGAATTTTTCCTTAGCAGGAATTGTTGAACCTTAGAAACCCTTTCCGTTTTCTTGAATTTCATCCTATCATGCATGAATAACATCACTATAACAAGAAAGAGACTTTAAAAAAAATTCTTTAAGACCAAAGAAAACTTTTGCATCAAAAACCTATTTTTTATTTTAGTTATTTTAAATTAAAATTTATTATCATTTTAATTTTATAAAATTTGATTAGTCCCTACCGTAAGGCTCCATGGACTATTGCAATCGTTATGCCTCTGAATATGGGCCCATGTACAAAAATTAAATGATTTAACCTAAATTTTTACATCACATGCTTTATTTCACCTTTTTCTCTACCTATGGAAAAGGAAAGGAAGGATCATACCCTAGTGTGCCATAGAAAGGAAGGATCATACCCTGGTGGAACTTGAACTATGGCACCTGGACTGCTCTTGGGTGTTGAAGTGCCTCTTCAGGTTAGTTTTTAATTTCACCGAAAGATCTAGTTATTTAGTCAGCATGAAGTATGGAATTAAGATTAGTTTGCTTCACGAATTTTATCACGAGGATCACTGTCCCACTCACTTTTTGTATTTCAAAAATATTGAAGAAGGTTACCATGGAGAGGGATATGTCGAATATGTATTTTTTTAGATTCGGTTATCTGAAAAGTTGTGGAAATCTAGAGAAAATACTGAATCAAAATATGGTCATGGCCATGGCGTGCGTTTTTCCTCAAAATTCTAAGCTTACGAGTGGAAACCCTGTCAAGAAATGAAGAAATACCTATTGAAGGTCAATTCGCAGGTAAAATCATTCATTTTGAAGCTTATTCTCTATATTTTTTTTTCAATATTAGTAGAGTATTTTAAATTCTATCTAAAATTGAGAATTCTAATTTCAATAGCTCCATGTCTATTTTTTCAAGTGATTTCCAGTTCGAAACCAAAAATCCCTTGTCCCCATGGTTTAACCGGACTTAATAATACCTAATATATATATATGGAAAACCTATTATCTTTACAAAACCTTTTTTCGTTACTCAAGAAGTAACCTAACATTTATTCTTTCTATTTAACCAGAGAAAAAACCAATGCATCATCTCACAATTCAAGATACATAACCTATAAATATGGTTGTCGAGGGATAGGGCTTTCCAGAAGGAGGCCTAAGTCTATATGTTCTTACGCGTTGTGTAAATGGTATGTATTTTGTATAATCATATGTACAATATGATATGTTCTTCATAGTGATTAAAGTGTGGATGAATCTTGAATGTTTGGTTGTTTGCTAGATGTAGAAGTAAAGCAAGCAACAATAAACATGCTTGATTAGCTATAAGTCTAGGCGTAATTACCAAGAAAGAATTAAGTATAGGTGCAATTACCAAGAAATTAGAGTGTGTTCTTTCTATAGTGTTGTGTCCTCTCCCTCCATTTCTTCATTTGGCTTTCCTTAGAGTCTTGGATTGAATTATTGTTGGCTTAAATAAAGTCCCTAAGCCTCGGATAGAAAGGTGGAAGTGAGGTAACTAATCACTATAATGCCAACATATCACATCGAATTTGAACACACATCACATCGTTTCGATTCTGGCTTTGACCTGTAGAACACACCATTTAGATGACACGGTTTCATATGAAGATGCACAACCAACTTTTGTCCCTACATTTGTATGTGAAACCATGGAATATTGATTGAGTTGCTTAACTAGTGCTATTTTATTTATCAGCTAGTATAGAAAAGGTCGGGACTCCATCGGTAAGCAATTTGGTAGAATTCTCAGTAAGCTCAATTCTATATTTTTGTGGATTTATCTTCCAACAACTGTCTTCTCCGACACAGTAGACAATTACTAAAGATACATTCTGGCAATATGCTGTAAATAACATAACCCCCATTTTTCATATTTAAATGAAAAAATATGTTGAAGATTGCAACAAGAAACAGTGAAGGAGGCATCCTGAAACATCTTTCCCGATCCTAGTTGGAAAGTGATCACCTAAACTAGGTGGGGGCCACACAAGTGATTTTTGTCGCAAAGTCTATTTTTAGACTATGTCTATTTTTAGACATATGGATCATGGTCTATGAGTTGCAGGATGCTATTTATGGATGATTGGTCGAGTTGGTAAAATTAGATGGACCTCTATTTTTAGACATTGGGCGGTTTCTATTTTTAGACTGCCGGGCTAAAAATAGAACAGTCAAATATTATTAACCCTTAATAATATTTAGACTATAAACATTATCTTATCCTCTTGGAGCACTTCAGTTCGAGCTACAGATGTGGCACATGCAGCTGGCAGAAGGAAATTCAAATTTCCTATGGGTTAGTTGAGCTATTGCATGGTTGACTTCAGTTAGAACTCATGTGGCAGAGTTTGGTGGAGTTGATGAGACAGTTGGTGGAGTTATGTTCGTTTAACTTAGTTGAACTAGTTGTATTTAGTCTAATTGATAAATACACTAGTGATGAGTGGTGTGAATTAATTATTAATTAATTCACTAATTATTGGGTCTACATGTTTTCAATACATCGTCAATCTAAAATGCATGTATGTCAGTTGAAGACCTATGGAAGAGGTAGGATTAGGAGAAAGTGTGGAGTCTACTATCACCAGGACTATAGTGTGCATGATATTTGCACAAGCATTGGAGGAGATTGCCAATGAGGATTGCACAGTTAAAGCCAAGGGAATTCGAATTCATTCCATCCATTCTCTCATCTTGGATTGCGCAGTAGAGGCAGGCAAACAGTGGAGGAGTTTTGAACCCGTGACTTGTTCAAAACTGAGCTAGTTTGTGTGTAACTTTTGGAGACAATACTGAGTACTTGTGAGGAGTATTGTATTGAGATTGTTACATGATTCTTCTTCATTATAATATACGGACAGTAGGGGGTTTTCAGCGGTAAGCTTTCCCCAGTATACATATTGTGTTATATGTGTTGAATTTCTATGTGTGCATGTGAATGTTTTCAATACCGCTTGTTGTTTTTATTTCCGCATGTGATGATTAATGCGTAGAATAGATTATGTGTTATGTATGAAGCTCAAATAGTATGTGACCAGGATAATCTCGGTGAATAATTAAGCAAATTATTCAAATTTCTACAAAATGGGGACCCTATTAAACGATTACTTGATAGCACTACTATTGAAATTCTGAAAATGAGGAAAGATTTAAATGGGTTCGATTTGTTCTTATTGATCTATATTAATTCGTTTTGACCTCATTTGCATTAAGTCATTGTGAAATGTACTTATTTGAAGGCTTTTTATTTTTGTATTTGTTTGATTTTAGAGATCCTTCATTTTCCAACTCCCTTCCTTATTGGCGTTTTCAAAGAATTCTTGACTTCTTGAAACTTTACCACTTGCTTCTTGGTTTTGATCATGTTTTTGCACTTCCTTGTTGCCTTTCATATTCATGGAAACATTTTTCATATTGGTCAATTGAGGACAAAGGAAAACCTTTGGTGATCACATCACCTCGCACTAGTTGGCATCTCTTCCACATGAATTAGCGCATCATTTCGCATTCCACATTGATTGTTTATCTCCTTCACCTGGTTTAACATATCCATTAATAAAGGAGTAAATCATTAATTTGTCATTTTATCCATTTTTGTACATAAATAAATATAATTTCATAAAATTAATAATTTGAAAAGAATATTAGATTAATTATATTTTTTCTTTATCTAAAACATCAAAATCTAAAATGATAAAAATTAAAAAACATTTTTAATTTGAATATTGTATATATTAAATTCTTTTAAAAATAAAAAAATAAACATAAAATTTTGAAAAGAACGTTAAAAACACAAAACAAATCATGTATTAAAAAATATCAAACATGAAACTATCATATAATAAAGTGGGTTAATACTTTAAAAATAAATTCAATTGTATAAAAAACATCGAACCTAACATACGAACACATTATTATAAAATTTCGGTGGTTAATACATTTGATATAAAACTTTGTTAAAAAACCCATCTCATATTTAATTTTTAAATAAACATTTCAAAGTCCACATATTATATATTAACCCATTTTATATTACACATTACGTGCATTGGCATATGAACCATAATATAACCAAACAGTGGTAAACATACTACAAAGGTTCGTATTAATATCACGTTGGCATTGGTATTCACGCAGAGGAGCATCAAATGGTAGGTCTGACACCTATGTGGCATATTAAAATCTCATCACATTATTATAACGTGTTATTTGCATGTGATAGGTTTGAAAACCAAATCGAATTTTGTTAGCCACTGGCTATGAGTGCGGGACCGCAGAGGAGATTACATGCCGCAATAAATGAAACAAAATCCGCTAGCCCATTCAATGCGTGCGGTAATGCTGATCGCCGGAGGGTTTAATAATATCCAAAATTTTATTTTTGGGTTTTGATAATTAATTCCAGCCGTTGACCTTCGCACTAACACATACACCACATGGCAACGGAACCACTGCATATGACAGGTTATAAAATTATGTCGGATTTGTTTTCATCACCGAAATATCTGAGTTGTCCACCAACCAAGATCACATAGCATCGAAATTTATTGATATAAATCTCGAGATATAACTCCATATCACGTAAATCAAGCAATTTCAGACACATTCCTTATCACGCCGAGATCTAAATACAAAAAAAAACAATATCTTGCTGAGATTTCTTTTAGCCGAATAAAAATGATTTAACTGTTTGTATTGCAGGAATATGAGGCACGATAACTTCACAAAGACAAATCGAACTTGTCGTCTTTCCTTTATTCACTCATTTATGTTGGCATTTTCTCCATTGAATACATGGAAAACAATATCTTGTTGAGAGTTCTTTTGACCAAATAAGAAGGATTTAATGTTTGTGTTGCAGGAATGAGGAACGATAACTTCCCGAAGAAAATCTAATTCGTATGGTTTCCATTATTCGCTCGGTTCTGTTGACATTTTTATATGGCGTGATCATTGGCATGGGTCCTTTTCACTCTCTTCTCAGAATGGACAACTCATAACTACTCGCAATTGGCTATTGGTTATTGAAGATTGAGGTTATTGAAGATGGAGAAGGCAAGATTTTGAGCATGAAATCAAGGATATCAAACAAACTCAAAAGGACTATTAAATAAGCAGAAATAGACATGAATCAGAGGGAGAATTTTTTTTTTAAATCAGTTTTTCAATGGTTTGAAGAAGGCTTTACAGGATTTGAAGAAGGGGTCGTGATCCAGCATAGGGGATTCTTTGCTATCATTTTATCTGCACTTTTGGCATTTCTATTTTGTGTAGAGAAGGTGATTGCAGAGATTGTAAGAGAGTTTTTTGGCCTTTGTAATATTGCTTAGCATTTTTGCATGTAATAAAACATAGGTCTCAAATTCTTAATGACTGTATATTTTGTAAGCAAAGCTTTGGCATTATTTTGAATTTCCATTCATGAGTATTTCTCCCTGAATGCTGAATTTTTATTTGTGTCTAAGTTTTGTAAATTGATTTCGATTTATACTCTAAAATATATTTTTATTGATACTTAACATTTCTGTTGGTTCAATTTTAACATGATTTGAAGCTTTGCAGGAGCTATCTCCAAGAGCCAGAACGAGATTGGATCAATATCGAATTCACTGAAATATATTTGCAATTAAACAATAATTTCTTATATTTAATTGGTAAATGTATTTTACTTTTATCCCATTAATAAATATGAATTTCTTCTTTTAATTAATGGAAATTACATAGTGAATTCAATCATAAAACCAGTCTTTTCCCCTCTTTTATTTAGAACAAATTCACTGAAATATATTTGCGATTAGATAATAATTTCTTATATTTAATTCGCAAATGTACTTTGCTTTTATCCCATTAATTAATATGAATTTCTTCTTTTAATTAATGGAAATTATATAGTGAATTTAATCATTAACCTGTCTTTCTTCTGTTTTTATTTAATTTTCTCTTGGATTAAGAGAGGGCTATCCCATCTTAGTCCGAGATAGGATTTTCGTCTTAGATTTAATTTTGTATCTGTAAATGAAATCTACATAAAAAGCAAACATTTTTGGTTCTCAGTGACACAATTCAGCTCTTATATTAGTCAACTCTTTTTGATTGAGTTTAAATCTTTATCCAAAATATTTAAAAAATCAACCATAAAAACTAATGCAACATAGTGTATATTAATTCATTAATATTAAAAATCAATTTTTCTTTTTCTTTTTTAGAGTTATTTTTGATATACTAATTACTAATTCATTTTTAAGATTCATTTTTAATAAGTAATAATAACTTAAGGTAAATAGAATAATTTAAACTTTAAATCAAATAGCACATTTACCTAGAACTTAATAAATAGTTTTCTTTATATTAGCTTTAGCATACTAATTACTAATTCATTTTTAATATTTACTTTTCATAATAAAAATAACATTATTTAATTCATTTTATAGGTTATCATAGGTTTCTTAAAGTTATCTTTTAGCATATTAATTATTAATTAATATTTAATATTTAATAAATAGTCTAATGTAATTATCATAATTTTAATTATGATAGTGCATTTAATTAAATTCTAATAAATGTTTTCCTTAGAATAATAATAACATCACTCAGTTTAATTAACATTTATTTTATATTTTATCATAGATATGTTATAAATCTTGTAATAAACTAGATCAAATATTTAGTTTTATTGTTAGAACTATATTAGTAATAATATTATAATCTAGTATTAGTATAGTTTAAGGTATATTTTTTTATATAGTATAGTTAGTTAATTAGCATAATAACATAGGGTATATTAGTTTAGATTTGATATATGAGATAAATAGGAATATTTTAATACTTAACATAAAGACTTTAACAATAGTGTAGCATTAACAGTGTGTTATTTTAGGATTAATAGATAGTATTAAACTAACAAGTTTCATAGGAATAGCATTATCATAGTGTTATTTGGGATTTACAATTAACAGTAATTTAATAATATAAAGTTAGTTAAGTTAGGATAGTTAGGCTAATTATAAGACATAACTTAGTTATGGCTTGGCTGAACCCCAGATTAGCTTAAGGATCAACTCTTTTGCCTAATCAACAAGAGAGATGATCTAATATCTCTTCTCCGTTAATGAATGAAAGTTATATTTTAAGTACTCGAAGTTTGGGAAAAGGTAACTGGACCTAATTTAACTAGTCAGAGCCACTAATCCAAACGGAAAAGGAGCTGCTTTAAGCTCCAGACCGGGTAGTTATCCCCCAATGTTGTAGCAGTGATTTTCGAGGCCTCAACATTTTTGGTGCTAGAAGGAGGACCTGAGCTAGTTAATCTGCATGAAATATTTTTTTAACATTTTAAACCAGCCATGGCTCCTATTTGCATTCCTACATTGGGTCATGCTTTTAGTTCATGCAAGCCTACCAGAAGTATACCCAAGAGACAACTTGAATCAATATATGAATTGCAATATGATGGTGAGAGTTTCATTTATGCTTTAGATCATGTTGATAAATTTATACGTAAATGAAAATGTTTCAACATCACTAAAGACAATGAAATTTGCAGGTTATTCACTCTCACACTTCAAGGAAGGATTCAAGAATGGTACAAGATCCTACCAGCTAAATGCATTCACTCTTGCAATCACTTTATGCAGGTATTATTTTCTGCTCATCACAATTACAGCTATGAGAAGTTGTGCTTAGAATTTGATGAACTTATAATCTTTGATAATGAAACTGTTAGTAAATTTTCTGATAGATTTATGTTATTATGCTACAGATTTCATTATAACGATTTACCTCTTAGGAAAATTTTGATTTGAGAAATTTACCTCTGTTGTTCAAAAACATAATATAAAAACTTATATGGAACACAAAGAGGAATCTCCAACATGAAATCTTGTTTCTATTATTGATCCTATTGAATCCTTAAATGAAAATTTTGATCTGTCTCAACCATCAACATCAGGAAAGAAGCTTACATCTGAAGACGTTTTTATTGTACCTCCTAGTGTTTATGATAATGAGTCAAATTCAATAGAATCGAATTCTATACAACAACAAGATTTAAGGAACAATCATAACAATAATTCTTCTTTTGAAAATGAGCTAAAATATATTGCGAAAACAAATGACACATCATTAATCCAAGGAAACAAAAATTATCATCTTGAAGAAAATTCACCTAACTTACATTACGATTATCATTATTTGCAACCTAATCATTGTATGTGTCAACCTGTTGGAATATTTGCTGGTTCAAAACTTAAGAATGAATTACATCATAAAATGTGAGGGGTATTTTTAAATGATCAATTACTTATCGATATGAATCTGGAAACCTTTATCCATCCTTTCTACAATATTCAAGATACTTACAAATCATTTGAAATGGATGTGATATTCAATAATTACAATATTCATGAGTTTGGATGAGTTGATAAGTTCAAAATTTCCCCCATCCATTATGATTTAGATCATCAGACTCTATTACAATTTTTCAATATTAATTATGAGTTGGTTAGTTGTCTTAATTCTAACGTATACATAATAGATTCCTCTAAGGATTTTCCTTCTTTTTCTCTTCATGACGACAATCAATGTCTCATAAGGGAAAACGACGATTTCTGTAAAAGCCTAGAAACAATTGATGTTAATACTTCTATTGCTCAATTTTCAAAAACAGAACCTTGGTGGATCCTTAAAGGTAACATATCTAACCCTTTAGATTGTACACATTTCGATAAATTTTATTTTCAGTTAGAGAATCATTTTAGCATAAAATTTTCTAATTATAAATTTCTTCTATTTTCATTCTTAGGAATTAATATGTCTGAATATTCTAGGATTTTTGTATATAATTTAATAATTAAGATTTATATTTTTCTAACACATTTAATGTATATTTTTGCAGGAAATAAAATTAGTGCTTGGTTACATTAGAAATATGACTATACCTTGTCATTTTCCTTCAAAAGGTTTAGAGTAGGAATAAATTTAATTTTGTTTCATATTTTTTTAGTTTTCCAAATAATGCAATTATGATGAATAAGGATCGGACCCTATCAAACACTTAGTTGGCATTCTTCTCATTTTTTAGCATTTCATTAATAAAACAATTATTTTTTTTACATTTGATAAATGATAAACCCCACATTTTAAAATGTTAACTCAAATATAAGGTCCATTTCCACTTTTTACTCATATAATTGCAATAGCATTTAAATTTAAATTTTAAATAATGTTTAATAAAAAGAATTCACAAGATCAAATGATGACATACAATATTTTACTATCTCACTTTATTCATATGTCAATTCATTTTTATCATGTGAAGAATTCTTATAGTATTGCTTAGTTTTAGATTCAATAAATCATGATTTTCAACATATCCAAAATTAGAGATAACTATGACTAATCTTGTCTATTTTTATATACTCTTCATATGAAGACGTCAAAATTCACAAGGTAAATTGGTATGCATTTTTCTTAGGTCTGTATACATGTTGATCTTCATTTCTCCTTTATTCCTTTCTTTTATTTTTCTTTTTAGTTATATTTTCTTATCCTTGTCTTCTTTCTTTTGTAGGTTTTTATGAGTGCAATTTGAAGATTTGATTTTTTCTAGTGAAAGCAAGTCAGAAAAGAAAATTACCATGATCCATATAGGGAATTCCTTTTCCTTTTCCAAAGTTTTCTTCTTGCTTCATTTATAATTATTTTTGAAAACTAATTGTTAGTCTTACTTTTAAAACATGATCGTTAAAAGACTTGCAAAATAAGTTTTAAGAAAAATTGACAAAAGATTGAAAATTCATATTGAAGCATTCGAATAAAATTAAAAAAAAAAAACACATCAATTCTTTTAAAATAGGGGCAGCACTTAACAAACATCTTACAAGATAAAATTTTAATATTTATCATTTTATACTTTTTATCTTGTAAATATATTCTAATGATCTATTCTCTTGATGATCTTCTTTCTGGTTTGCTATCTTTCATTTAATTTGATTCGATTTTAATAAATTCAGGAACAAGATAACTCTTTAGAAATAAAAAAATAAAAAGACAATAACTTAACTTGATGAATATTTGAAAACACAAACTTAATGTTTTTTTTCAAAACATCATCATATTGTTTGAGTTGTTTTCGTTTCATGTTTTTGTTTTTGTTTTAATTCTTAGTTCTTTCATTTTCATTTTTGTCCCTTTCAATAGAGTTCATTTCACAATAGATTATCTTCAATTATTTTGAAAATCCTCATCATGTTATTTTAGTGGTGTTATCAACTGTTAATAAGAGGAATTTTTATATTCAAATTTGGTTTCATTCATGGGAAATTATTAACTCTATATTTAAAGAGAATTCTAAGGTTAAAGAAAAATATCAAGTTAATTTTCAAAATTGCTTCTATTCAGATTTTAATTTGAAACTCTGACTGTTTCTTTATTATCATTTTAACGATCTCAATCTATAACATAAGAGTTTATTTTTATGACAGCTTATCTTAAACTCAGCTTTAGCTAAAATAACACAAGAAATATCAAAAGTTTAGTTTTTAAACTCTTCGATGTCATCCCAAATTTATTAAAGAGATAATTTGTCTCCCCATCTATTATCACCAATTATCAGAGTATAAATTAAAATCTACAAGAACCTGAAAGATAGGGGGTCTCTGTACAGAGCCAGCCTACCATGATCATAGGTTCTGATAATTATGACATTGTCAATCTGATTACCACATCAGGATAATGGCTTACGACTTCACGTTGTAAGACAAGAGGTCTCATCACGAGCCAACTTGCTCATGACTATCAAAAATTGTGAATGGCATTGTCGTGATTTGGTCACCAAGCTAGGGCAATGGTTCTCAGGTTTTTAATAAAATAATTTTTCTCTGAATATTTAAATATTAGATGGGATACTGACATTTTGAGCTAAGAGGTAACCCTGTCGAAGCTATGGATGCTTGCTGGCAGCAGTGGTCCTACCTATGATTATAAGAGTTCATCTTTATAATTAAACAAAACAACATGTTTGTGTTCTTTAAGTTTAAGTTGTCATTAAATAGGTGTCCGTAATTAGCTCTCTTATAATAAATAATTACAAGATATGAAAAATGATAGTAATTTGATTCTATCAAGAGCTCAAGAAAGCATAATCCCAGCAATCGATTTAACTAACTTTGCTTCTTTTCCTTTAGAATCTTTCGTATTATTGAATTTTGAATAGGTTAACTGTCTTTCCTAAAGATGTCAAATACAAAGAAGATCCCCATTTTCACATTTAAAGAAAAATGTATCCTTTCTAACCATTTACTTGATAGCACCAATTTTCATTGAAATCTCCAGAAACATATGACTGAATGTAATGACTGGTTCTATTGATTCATATTAACTTCGACCTTACTGGACAAGTCAGTCAGAAAATGCACTAATGAAGGCTTTCTTTACCTTTTTTACCGTCGACTTTAGAGATCCTTCATTGTCCCATTCCTCCTATTTAGCGCCAAATGACCTTGAGACTCTTGAACCTACCACCGGCTCTGTTGGTTCGACTACTTTTTCTCATCACGTCGTCTTCAGATCGTCCATGAAATATTTTCACATTAGTCAATTGAAGACAGGTGAAACCTTGCCATCGAGACCACCTCTTTATTCTAGTTGGAATCCCTCCACATGAATTAGTAACTATTTCGGTGATCTGTTATATTGATCTGCCATCTCCTCCTACCAGCTAATATTATCCATTAATAATGTTGATAAATCATTAATTTTATTACTTATCCATTTTTGTGCATAACAAATATACCAGAACATTGTTTGTTAAGCTGAGTGCTGCAACTGGAAAAGCTATCACTGTAGTTTATCATCGATAAGATGAAAAGGAAGATAAAGCATTGGGGCACCTCTTGGCTTAATCCTGTAGGACGCATAATTTTTATTAAAGCTAGCCTCTCCTCCCTGCCCTTGTACTTTTTTACACTTTTACAAGCCCCTGCCAATCTACAATTTAAAATGGATGCTCTCCTTCGACATTTTCTTTGGCAAGGAGGGAGAACTGAAAAAAAGAAATACAACTTGGTAAGCTGGAAGTAGGTCACTCAGCCATGTGAGAATGGAGGGTTGGGAATCAGATCCTCTAAATTCCTAAATCTTGCCTTTGCTGGCAAGCTGGTTTGGAGACTTATATCTGGTAGGAATTCTTGGTGGAAAACAGTTCTAGAAAAAAAATATCTCGACTACCCAAGGCACCAACTCTTAGATCATGAGCTCCCAAACAAAGAGTGCTCAAAAATTTGGAGGATGTGTAAGAAAGCTATACCACTTCTTGCTCAAAACACTTCCAAAGTGCCCAAAGGCGGTAGCTACATCAGAATTGGGGAAGATAAAGTATTGGGGCAATAGCCCATAATTCGAAGGCCTGGAACTCAACAGATTCTTGCTCTCTTCAGAAGTGCAGGGATTCAAACTCTGGACCAGATATCACAATGGGAAGCCCACTCTCAGACTTGGAAAGGTTGGACTTTCCCTCACATACCTGCAAATACAGAAATCAGCCTCAACAACCTGAAAGTCTATCTTCATGGTATTGCCCCTTCCAAGCGCTACCTTGCTGATGACTTTCAATGGGATCCTTCAGGAAAAATCTACACTATTAAGGCTACTTATCACCAGATCTACATTAACGATTATCCCATGGAAATCTGGGCACACTGGAGACTTTTTTGGAAGGCAGAAACTCTCCCAAAAATCAAATTCTTCTTATGGATCCTCCTAAGAGGGAAAGCCCTCACTGCAGAGAACCTCAGAAAGCGAGGAATAAATGGACCATATCGCTGTCCAAACTACCAAAGTGATGAAGAGACAAGCCAGCATCTATTTATAGACTACCCTTTTGCTTCAGCCTGGTGGAAGGAAGCTTTACAGAGTCACAACCCCCCTTGGGCGCCGGGCACTAACATTTCTGAAGTGCTTCACATATGGAAAAAAAGCTATCTGTGGGGGAAAAAAGCAAACAACACAGCTCGACGGGTCTGGAATGCCTTGCCCTATACCCTTCTTTGGAACATCTGGCTGGCAAGAAATAGAATGATCTTCAAAGGTAAAGAAACTAATGTTAGAAAACTCTACAATAAATCTTGGAACCTCAACTTGGAAGTTCTGTCCACAAAATGTCATGGGAATCCGAAGGTGTTGGACCTAAATGTCGAAGAAAGGAATTACATTGGGCCTATTCTGAATAGAAGCAACATAGAACAAAACAGAAGTGATCCCAATAGCAGAAACAGCTCCAGATGTAGATGGAAAATTAGGATGAAAGAGGAAGAATTTTCTCGCTGGCTTAGGAATTGCAATATCCACTATCTTTTTTTCGATGGGGCTTCCAAATCTAATCCAAGAAGGGCTGGGGCTGGAGGATTTATTTGCAATGGTAATGGAGATGTTTTAACTGAGTATGAATGGGGTCTGGGCTGTGCTTCAAACAACAGGGCTGAAGCCTTCGCCCTCCTTCAAGGTTTGCTCCAGCTACAGAAACTTGGTATAACCAAGGCTATTATATTTGGAGACTCTTCCATTGTCATTGGTCTGATGATTAATAACAGAAAAGCCCAAAATCTGCCCCTGCAGCAAATTATTGAGCGTTGCCACTATTTGGATCAATAGATGAATGGCAATCATTATTACCACGTCCTTCGATCTCTCAATAAATCTGCTGATGATTTGGCTAATAAAGCATGTTCCCACTCTGTCGGTACCCTTAGGTGCAATGGCTCTAACCAACACTTCTTCTTGCCATGATCTGGACTTACTCCCTAAGCAGATCCACCCCACAGCAGACCATTGATCGTGGACTCCGAAGTCCTTTACCCAGCTCCTCTGCGAAGTTTCAAACCCCTGCCTCCTGTCCAATGGCGTTGACCCCCACTGATGTAGCCTTCTCTGCAACAAATTCTAACTCTCTCTGGATCGCATTAAGCTCTTTAAAACCCATTAAGCTCTGCGCCATTTGTTTTCTTAACACTTCGTACGCAAATGAATGCTCACTTACTCCAGCTGAACTCTTTCCATCTTCTCTCTACCGATCTTAAACGTGCCTTGGACACTGCCCCATGAAATCTGCATATCTGCTCACACAGACAGAGTTCCTCTGCCCCAGGTTTTGTCCTCTTGCAACTTTGGATTCGTTCCTATTAGTTACGCAAGCTGTTCCGAAGAAAAGTCAAAGTACATCAAGAAAATTTCCTTTTGAATTAGCTAAGCAGTGCTATCTCTCTCTCAATAGGCGGCAAAAGCGGCATATCTGCAAAACTAAACTATGAAGTGTAAAATTTGTTTCATTTTATGGTAGTTTGTCAGAATCTATACTACCTCTTTCCTCTGCACAGCGACGGAAGCAAAATGTAAAGCAGAATTTGGCATAATCTGCATCTGCTGTTGGTTCTGTATTCACCAAAGCCATATTGTAAAACTGAAGATCCGTCTCCCTCCAATTTTCTTTTGAATATATCAACCAGCAACCGACATTGTGAAAAAAAAAAAAAAAAAATGTAAAAAATATTAGATTAATTATAATTTTTCTTTATCTAAAACATCAAAATCTAAAAAGATAAAAATTAAAAATTAAAAAACATTTTTAATTTGAATATTGTAAATATTAAATTGTATATATTAAATTCTTTTAAAAATAAAAAAATAAACATAAAACTTTAGAAAGAACTTTAAAAACACAAAATAAATCATGTATTAAAAAATATCAAACATGAAACTATCATATAATAAAGCGGGCTAATACTTTAAAAATAAAGTCAGTTGTATAAAAAACATCGAACCTAACATAAAAACACATTATTATAAAAGTTCGGTGGTTAATACATTTGATATAAAACTTTGTTAAAAAACCCATCTCATATTTAATTTTTAAATAAACATTTCAAAGTCCACATATTATATGTAAACCCATTTTATATTACACATTACGTGCATTGGCATATGAACCATAATATAACCAAACAGTGGTAAACATACTACAAAGGTTCGTATTAATATCACGTTGGCGTTGGTGTTCACGTGGAGGAGCATTAAATGGTAGGTCTGACATCTATGTGGCATATTAAAATCTCATCACATTATTATAACGTGTTATTTGCATGTGATAGGTTTGAAAACCAAATCGAATTTTGTTAGCCACTGGCTATGACTGCGGGACGGCGGAGGAGATTACATGCCGCAACAAATAAAACAAAATCCGCCAGCCCATTCAATGCGTGCAGTAATGCTGATTGCCGGATGGTTTAATAATATCCAAAATTTTATTTTTGGGTTTTGATAATTAATTCCAGCCATTGACCTTCGTACTAAAACGTACACCTCATGACAACACAACCATTGCATATTATAGGTTATAAAATCACGTCGGATTTGTTTTGATCACCAAAATATCTGAGTTGTCCACCAACCAAGATCACATAGCATGGAAATTTATTGATATAAATCTCTAGATATAACTCCATATAATGTAAATCAAGCAATTTCAGACACATTCCTTATCACGTCGAGATCTAAATACAAAAAAAAAATATCTTGCTGAGATTTCTTTTGGCCGAATAAAAATGATTTAACTGTTTGTATTGCAGGAATATGAGGCACGATAACTTCACAAAGACAAATTGAATTTGTCTTCTTTCCTTTATTCACTTATTTCTGTTGGCACTTTCTCCATTGAATACACACAAAAAAATATCTTGTTGAGAGTTCTTTTGACCAAATAAGAAGGATTTAATTGTTTGTGTTGCAGGAACGAGGCACGATAACTTCCCGAAGAAAATCGAATTTGTATGGTTTCCATTATTCGCTCGGATCTGCTGACATTTTTATATGGCATGATCATTGGCATGGGTCCTTTTCACTCTCTTCTCAGAATGGATAACTCATAACTACTCGCAATTGGCAATTGGTTATTGAAGATCGAGGTTATTGAAGATGGAGAAGGAAAGATTTTGAGCATGAAATCAAGGATGTCAAACAAACTCAAAAGGCCTATTAAAGAAGCAGAAATAAACATGAATCAGAGGGAGAAACTTTTTTTAAATCAGTTTTTTAACGGTTTGAAGAAGACTTTACAGGATTTGAAGAAGAAGTGGTCGTGATCCAGTATAGGGGATTCTTTGCTATCATTTGATCTGCAATTTTGCCATTTCTGTTTTGTGTAGAGAAGGTGATTGTAGAGATTGTAAGAGAGTGTTTTGGACTTTGTAATATTGCTTAGCATTTCTGCATGTAATAAAACATAGGTCTCAAATTCTTAATGATTGCATATTTTGTAAGCAAAGCTTTGGCATTATTTTGAATTTCCATTCATGAGTATTTCTCCCTGAATGTTGAATTTTTATTTGTGTCTAAGGTTTGTAAATTGATTTCGATTTCTACTCTAAAATATATTTTTGTTGATACCTAACATTTCTGTTGGTTCAATTTTAATATGATTTGAAGCTTTGCATGAGCTATCTCCAAGAGGCAAAACGAGATCGCATCAATATCGAATTCACTGAAATATATTTGCGATTAAATAATAATTTCTTATATTTAATTCATAAATGTATTTTACTTTTATCCCATTAACTAATATGAATTTCTTCTTTTAGCTAATGGAAATTACATAGTAAATTCAATCATAAAACCAGTCTTTTCCCCTATTTTATTTACAACAAATTCACTGAAATATATTTGCGATTAGATAATAATTTCTTATATTTAATTCGCAAATGTACTTTTCTTTTATCCCATTAATTAATATGATTTTCTTCTTTTAATTAATGGAAATTATATAGTGAATTTAATCATTAACCCATATTTCTTCTGTTTTTATTTAATTGGCTCTTGGATTAAGAGAGGGCTATCCCATCTTAGTCCGAGATAGGATTTTCGTCTTAGATTTAATTTTGTATCTGTAAATGAAATCCACATAAAAAACAATCATTTTTGGTTCTCAGTGACACAATTCAGCTCTTATATTAGTCAACTCTTTTTTATTGAGTTTAAATCTTTATCCAAAACATTTAAAAAATCAATCATAAAGACTAATGCAACATAGTGTATATTAATTCATTAATATTAGAAATCAATTTTCCTTTTATTTTTTAGAGTTAGCTTTGATATACTAATTACTAATTCATTTTTAATATTCATTTTTAATAAGTAATAATAACTTAAGGTAATTAGAATAATTTAAACTTTAAATAAAGTAGCATATTTAATTAGAACTTAATAAATAGTTTTCTTTAATTAAATAATAATATTATTTAATTAAACTTTCATCTTATGGGTTATCATAGATTTTTTTATGTTAGCTTTAGCATACTAATTACTAATTCATTTTTAATATTTACTTTTCATAATAAAAATAACATTATTTAATTCATTTTATAGGTTATCATAGATTTATTAAAGTTAGCTTTTAGCATATTAATTATTAATTAATATTTAATATTTAATAAATAGTCTAATGTAATTATCATAATTTTAATTATGATAGTGCATTTAATTAAATTCTAATAAATATTTTTCTTAGAATAATAATAGCATCACTCAGTTTAATTAACACTTATTTTATATTTTATCATAGATATATTATAAATGTTGTAATAAACTAGATCAAATATTTAGTTTTATTGTTAGAACTATATTAGTAATATTATTATAATCTAGTATTAGTATAGTTTAAGGTATATTTATTTATATAGTATAGTTAGTTAATTAGCATAATAACATAGGATATATTACTTTAGATTTGATATATGAGATAAAAAGGAATATTTTAATACTTAACATAAAGACTTTAACAATAGTGTAACATTAACATTGTGTTATTTTAGGATTAATAGATAGTATTAAACTAACAAGTTTCATAGGAATAACATTATCATAGTGTCATTTAGGATTTAAAATTAGTAGTAATTTAATAATATAGAGTTAGTTAAGTTAGGATAGTTAGGCTAATTATAAGACATAACTTAGTCATGGCTTGGCTAAACCCTAGATCAGCTTAAGGATCAACTCTTTTGCCTAATCAGCGAGAGAGATGATCTGATATCTCTTCTCCGTTAATGAATGAAAGTTAAATTTTAAGTAATCGGAGTTTGGGAAAAGGTAATTGGACCTAATTTAACCAGTCGGAGCCACTACTCCAAACGGAAAAGGAGTTGCTTTAAGCTCCGGACTGGGTGGTTATCCCCCAATGTTGTAGCAGTGATTTTTGAGGCTTCAACACAATATTAACTTTGTCAGGGGTTAAATTTTCAGAGATTTACGATCAAACCTCATTGAAATGGAACATTGGAAGAGGCACCAAAGCTAGGAGAAGCCTGAAAGCACCTTAAATCACCACTAAGATGTCATTTGAAGACCTCACTACCTCTACTTTTCATTTGTTTATTTTCTTAAAATAATTATTTTTATCTACATCTATACCTCGAGTTACCATTATGAGGTTATGGTTATCTGTGTCTAATTTTTTATATAGGAGTCAAAGAAATTGTTCCATTGAAGGCCTTGCTTTACCTTCCCTTTGGGTACACAGTTTTAAAATGCTCATGAGACTTTGAATTTATTCTATAAAGATTTTTTTCTTGGTGCCTGCACACATTTTTACAATGCTAATGAGACCCTAAAGCTATTTTATACAAATTTTTTTCTTGGTGCCTGTAGAACAGATAAAAATATAGAGCTACTAGAGTATATGGCAGAACACATTTTCGAGTTTGACCCTAGAAATCCTGAACCTTACATGCTTCTATTAAACATCTACGCTGCAACTGGAAGGTGGAGGGCACCTTAAAGGAGAGCCAACCTAGATTCCGCCACAAGAGAAGTTGACAATTTAATTAGACTAATAAATGCCAGCATAAGAGACATCATTGAATGATTTAGTAGGATAACTTGCAAATTGAATTAGGCTATTAAGGTGTTTTTTATAACGATTTTTCGAGTTATTGAAAAAACTCCAGTCTAACTAGTACGATGCTATTGTATCCATCCCCAATTTTTTCTACAGAGGTATGTCAAATAACCATTGCGTCAAGGATGTGTAGTGTCACTTGAGGGGTTAGCATGCATATATATATATATATATATATATATATATGTATATGTTATCATTTTTAGCTACATGAAAAATATACCTGATTCTAATTTTGGTTTTTGGTTGGGTTCTGTTCAAAAAGTGATGCACATAGGCAAAGAAGGTAACAAAGGCCACTACTTGAGTCCATCTCTGAAGGGATTTATCAATTCCCCCCAATAGTAACACCACATGGACTCTCGACCAAGTAGCCAACAACCACAAAGGTTCAAACAAAGAACATAGATTCCTATTCTAGTTCTTAGAGAGGGATTTCATAATGGGAGGTTTATTAGCTAGATTAGATACTATAGGAACAAATATCACACTCATCGAGGTATTTTTTCAGTGGGTGCTACAACCAATGATATCAGCCCCAAGGCTAGAGTTGGTGTTCATCAATCCCAGCTAATACATGATTTTCTCACCCTAACTAGTAGTTTATCAACACAACAAGTTTCTCAATGGTTTATTAGCCCCGAGGCAAGCCACTTACTAGGTGGTTTATCAGCCCCAGGGCAAGCCACTTCTTAGGTTTATCAGCCTAGCTAGCACCCAAGTATCATAACTCCACCAAACTCCATTTGGCACACAACACAAGCAAAAGAAAATGCCTTAGTAAAAACAACATACATGCACAAAAAAATCCTCCGTAGAAACACAAGAATACATCTCACAACCACAAAACATAGACTTATAGAGAAATTGAGTCTTCCAGGCAGATCCATGTCATTTTCAAAACTCCACTCTACATTCCCCTGCTTTTTTCACACTTCGTCCCCGTTGGAATGCCTAAATGAATACTCTCCTTGAAAAATCTCTTCTTGTTGGGACTTCTCTCTCCCAACTCCTCTTATATGCTGACCTTGTCAACACAATATACAAGGGGAACTCTACATACTCGTCCTCCACCCAGGAGGCTCATTTCCTCCATTTAATGTCTGCACTGCAATGCCATTAGGCCAACATGGATTTAGGTGATGAAATAAATGCAATTCTTGGGTTTACAAGCAACTCCTCCTCCTTAGCCCTCACAATCTGTGTGCACTTCATCAACGAGTCACTGTGTTTAGATTTCCACATTATTTATACTAATTACAATTATTAATGATATTTACAAGAAGGATTAACTACAATGGTTGTCCCATTAAATATATATTAATCATAGTAATAGTTAATGGAAAATTCAAAATTAGAAACACATTTTATAATTTAATGAAATAAATGCCCCATTTTTTAAAGAGAAAAATAAATATTTAATATGAAATAAATAAAACTATTTATTATAAATTTATTTTTTTCAAAAAATGGTAAAATTAGATTTATGTTTTATTTATTTATTATTAAAGTGCGATAGTAAAAATTTTCAGTTTTTTTCATTATTTAAAATATATTTTAAATTCGTAATGAAATTTAATAACTCAAATTTACTATTACACTAATACTTATCCTAATTTTAATATATATACACACACTTTTCTTAAAAAATAATCCAATCTTCATTGTGAAAGATTAGCCTTCATAGAACACACTTTATTGTGAGAGATTAAGCCTTTGTAGAACACTTTCCGAACAATTGTTAAAGGACCTTGGTTATTAATCGAAGTGAAATTTTAAGGAAATAAACCATGAGAGATATTTAGGTATTTTTAATACACTGTAGAAAAAATAGTTAAAGGACCTTGGTTTTTAATAAAGGTGCAATTTTACAGAAGTAAACCATGAGTGATCCATTTAGGTATTTATAGAAAAGGCTGGAAGACACTAAGAACTGAGATCAATTACCACCAACAACCAATCTAAAAAATCCAAAACACAACGCACTGCAAAATTTAAGAAAAAAACAAACTAATATAAGACAAAACCTAAATATATCTACAAAATCCCTGGGACAACTTTCCTAACTCAGCCAAATAATGTCTAGCTACAAAAATTACATCGTAGGACAGTGCACCTAAATTTTCCAAAAAATGTATACCTACGACAAGGAAGACTTTAGGTTATATAAGGCTCCTGCGACTAGGAAGACTTCAGGAAGGGTGATTTCCAGGAGCTCAACTAGCTGGAGGTTGTGACTCCCTTCATCAAATTCTATGGTAAATATCACAAATTTTCTGAAATTCTACCTCTCATTTCCCCAACTATGAATGTTGCTACCTTGGGCAGGCCTGGCGGGTGCTACATAGATCTCCTCGTCTATGTTCTACATGATACTATCGATGAAAATAATAAGACGGTATATTGGAAAAGATCGAACCCTTTGTGCCCATTTAGTCTCGCCCTGGTTCGAGTATGGAGCTCTGCGGTGTGGATTCAAATATCTAGATCGCAGTTTCATGGCTTACAGAGGTGTAGAGGAATGATACAGGTAAGCGCCTATACTTGACATAATTTCAATTTCTATTGCATGGTTTATTTATTTGATTGTATATTCTTTGTAATATCAATTTTATTTGAAATTTTAATGGGAATTTTCATCATTATATTTAGACTCGGAAGATGGTATATTTTTTTTAATATTTGGGGTTCAAATGTTCATCTTGATTGACTCTGATTTGGAGTTTGATTGATTCTCAATTTGGGGTTTGTTCTTGATTTGGGACTTGATTTATTTTGTTGTGAAGTTAATATTACTCAGGTGATATGCTTATTGAATTAATGCAGAAGAAGAATATACTTCTAAACACCCAATCACCAGATGGGAATGCTCGTAAAATTGCCAAAGTACATCTATGGGGAACAAAACTTAATGAGTATCCCCCTCTCATTGTTTGTGGAACTTGTAAACAATGATGAACCACCATAGAATTGAGGTTGGATGGCCTTATTTTGGAAAATTCCTTGGATTTCAAAGAAGCTACCAGGAAGGAAGAGCTCCTCAAGTGTTGCATTTCTCTTGATCCCCCTGTCAAGGTTCAAACCAAGAATGGGCTTCTCCATACACTCTTCAACTATCCTAGATGAAATATATACATATTCGCAAGTTATGATGAATATAAAAATGATTGAAATCAGTCGTAACAAATGGACATAACTAGTTGGAATTTTATTGGTGAATATGGGTAGCCCTCAACCACAAAATCCAATAACTCTCTGGCAAAGTGTTGATATCTAGGATGTTGTAGACCTCCACAAATATTTGGATAGAAAAATAATTTTGTAGTTATTTTTTCTATAGGTAACACCCAATTTGATCATAAATATTATAAAATGGAGAAGTTTTCATGAGAAAAGGAATCTCATGCAGACTATGGAAAATCATGTTTATCCCACTAAATTATTTAGATAAAGTAGAGCAATCTTTAACCTAAAATTTTTTAGTCTTGTTTTCCATGATAGGTATTTGATCATTGCTATAAACTATATATTGTATATTTTCTATACCGAATTCTGCAAAAATTACCTCAAAGGATGGACCCTTCGGATTTGGTTGCATGTTGTTCCCCCTTGATTCATTGTTAAATTTCCCAGTTAATCTCTGAACCAAAGATCAAAATTTTTCTGGGTTTTTTTCTATTATGTGGGGTTCATAAAAATACACAACAAAGACCTTTAGATCAATGATATTCATGTCCTTTGAATTTGTTTGAACTTGCTTCGTTCTTGGCAGCAGAAAAACCCTTGAAAATCATATGAGAGCATTTATTGGCATCTAACATGGCAGATTCCAATCTAGACTTGCGTTCAACTTCATCCATCTTCGAATTTTTCAAAACTCACTCCCATTGTCTGAGAGAAACTAACCCTATATCACGCTGGGATTTACTACTTCTTAGTCCTCCAAGGATGAGGGATTTAATCAGGTGCTAGTATATAGGAATATTTTCTCCCTCCTAGTGTGTAGATTACCTTTAGTTTGTGATTAGTTAGATTGATGCTAACACCACTAGCAAACATATTTCTAGGTAATCTAAAGATAAAATTTGAGAGGGCAGGATGAATTCCAACAACATAAATTCAATCAGTGAAATGATCATTGAACATAATGAAATTATAAGTTCATGTCTATGCTACTAAGTTTATTCTATGTATATATCTTAAAATTTTACAATCTATTCTATAACCAAAAAAACATACTAAACCTACCAGATGTCTGAAATTGAACAATGAGTTCTGAGAAGCTTTCTATTTCTTTGTCATTCAAACTCATATACAGCCTGGACTGTATTAGAAGTTGGATTTGATTGTTCCAATAAGCCCTAATTATAATTAAATTTATGCCCAATCCAAATCTCTTTTGAGGATTTTCTAGTGAGGATCAATAGAGCTTCAAGTTCCTGAAGAGGCCTTCCAACTACAGTTCTTTAGTGAGTCCAAGGGTTTGTGGAAAATTGGCTCCTCAAATATCAAATACATATAGCAATGCTACAATGAATCATGAATCACACTTCCTCTACATTAGGTAGCATGGAACACCACATGTTTCATTCCAATCTCTCATATCAATGCTTGTCTATATCAGATCAAGCATTATGTGTCGAATATGTAGGGATTTCCAATATATTTGACAACGTAAGTTTCAGAAGAGTACCAAAACAATAACCATTATATATCTATATATGTGTTTGTGTGTGTGTTGAATGTACAAATTTTTAAAATATAAAATATTCTTAAAATGTCAAGTTTTGACTGAAAATATTGGTGATTTTATTTATAAAATTTAGAAAATATTAATTTCATCTTGGTAAATCAATTTTGTATTAAAAGAAATTAAAAATCCCCAATACCCTTGGTTATGTGGGTAGACCCTATAGACTCTTCAATTGAATCAGATCTTTATTCAGCAAAGCTTCTGATACAGACAAGATCTACACAAAACATTAATAATGAGGAAGGTTCACAAGTTTACAATACCAACACTCATGGTACGAAATATATGAATGGATTTACCCAATCTCCTAGACTCCAAAGAAAAAATATTGAAATGATTAAACCCTAAGGAGGTCTAGCTTGAATGACCAAAGGTAAAATAATATATTTTTGTTCCTTTTATAGAAATATAGATAGGCATTATTGTCTACTCTATGTGGATTTGTATCAATACAACTCTTACCTCAATATCTCAATGGTTGTATCTGCAAAGAAAAATTATTCTCCTATGTATTCCATTACTAAGGCCCTAAAATGTATTCTCACTAGTACGTTTGGTGGAAATTCCGACAATTGGTTCCAACACTTTTGACCAAATGTCAGAAATTTCCCCAAATTTTTTCAACTTTTTCAAATCCCGCCTGAAACGATTGCTATACCGACGTTTAGAGGAAAGTGTCGCAATACCGACACTTAGAGTCAAGTGTCGGTCTTGCGACGTTTGCAAAATAGCGTCGCTTTTGTAGCAGATTTCTCAAGTATGTCGGTATTGCGACGTTACAGAGACAATGTGTCGCTATTGCGACGTTTGGAGGAAACTGTCGCTATTGCGACATTTAGAAGAATGCATCTGTATTGCGACATTTGGTGGCAAAGTGTCGCTCTTGCGACAGTTGGTGGTGATGTGTCGCTCTTGTGACGGTTAGGCGATATTTCGCTCTTTCGACGGTTGGTGGCAAAGTGTCTCTCTTGCAACGGTTGGTGGAAATGTGTCACTCTGGCAACGGTTGGTGGAGGTAAACCCGAGTTGTTAACAAACAAAGGCGTAGAACTGTGAACAAAAGAGGCGGAACCAAGAAGCGGAACCTTGATTAGAAAATAGTGGAAGCGGTTTTGAAATCGAAAACTAGCAGTATCACGTGGGTAAGTAGGCTGTAAGCAGATTTCAAAATAAAAACGAGATATGGGCCTACGATGGAAACTTGGCCATAAGTGGTTTACGAAAACCATTTATATCGCGCGATGTTGGGAAATTAACCCTCGTGCAATAAATTAACACGATATTAGTTTACATTCGTCGGATCACTCAACCCTACGCAATAAGTTGTCCGCCGTTGGATGCGAGTGGCTTGTTAATGGAGGTGGGCCATATGTAATGTGGGTTCCACGGAACGTTTGAATGGTCGAATGTTAAGTCCACATAGGCAGAGTTATAATTTGGGTTTTAATCCAAGAGCGATCTATATATATATATATATATATATATATATATATATATATATATATATATATATATATATATATATATATATATATATATATATATGTTAATAGATATGCTATATCGGATGTGAGGTTTTAAAAGCTGCGATTGTGATTATATTTGGATTAAACAAATGTCAAGGTTGAACTTAAGTAATGTGGCAAGTGAGAGAACCTAAGGCAACCATTGAGTTATGATTCGAACTTTTGATCATGAATTGTCCCATAATTGAAATGTGGACCGGATATTAATTTATGTTGGCGCTGACATTTAAATTAATGCCGCAGAGGTTCCATGTAATGTTTGTTGATATACAGTGGTAAGTTCATGCGAGTGTAAATTAAAAGAGAAACCTTGGATACGAGATCTATTTGGGCTTTAATAGAAGGGCAGTTATAGGTGTAAATGAGTTATGTTATGGTTTGAACCATATATGTAAGCTCCGCATCGAGAATTGAAATTCTGGGTTGGTTGGTGTTATAACCAGTAAAAAGATAAAGGGCTTCCGAAGGGAGTATTGAAATTGTCAGCTTTATGATAAAATGGAATTATAATATTCATGCAATTTATTATAAAATGGGCTATCGCAAGGAGTAAAATAAAATATAAAACTGATTCATACACTTTTATTCATTCAATATTAAATATAAAATTGATATACACTTTTTTATTGGGAGTAAAAAGCCCACAATTTTATTAAAAATATAAACAATTTGTAAAAGCCCATAATTTTACAAAAAGCCCACAATTTTATTAAAAATATAAACAATTTGTAAAAAGCCCACAATTTTATTAAAAAGATAAACAATTTGTAAAAAACCCACAAATTTATATTAAATATAAAATTGATATACACTTTTTTATTGGGAGTAAAAAGCCCACAATTTGTAAAAAGCCCACTTTTATTTTCTTTTTTCTTATTGAGCTCCCATTGAGTTCAACACGTCTTGGGTTTTCTACACCATTGAGAGAGATAATTGCTAAATATAATTATTATTTTCTTTATAGGATAATTTGCATCAATGGAAGAAAACATTAGAGGTGGAAAAAAAAATCAAAAGGGTGAAAGGGGTGATGGTAGAGTTTATTGCCCTTGCAGAAAATGTTGTTTGAGAAATAATGTTAGAGTTTTAATAGCAACGGAAACAATGCATTGTAGGAAATATGGGCACATTGATGGTGGATCGAATGACTATCGTTCCATGGTAATTAATTATCTATCTTCATTTTGATTATATCGTAAAATTTTATATTATTTTAATATTTTTTATATGTGCACTAATGTTTAATGATTAATGTTTGTAATTTCCATAAAGGCACATTTGCCCCCCAACTTTTTGTAGATGATCAACCAGCTTCCATAGCTAAACAATAGTAGATTAGATGATGTTGCACCAGTACAAGAGAATATTGCAGCAAATATTAGTATTGGAAATGATGTTGTACAAGGTGAAGAACATGAAGCGAATGATGAAGGTAATTTTAATCATCCCATGGAGGTAGATCATGATGACAGTAATGAGATAGTTCAAATTAATGATGGGACAAATCAAATGCTCCAAGACTTGTATGGTGAGTCATATGATGATGGTGGAGATAGCAGTGACGATATTTATGATGTACCTCTGATTAAAAGGTCAAGTGAACGAATTTTTGAACACTCAAATGTAAATCTTCTCTCTGCTACATTGTTGCTGGTGAACTTAAAGGTTATGAATAATTTCTCGAACAGATGTATGACACAACCCCTAAGGTATGCAATATGTATATATGATCACATGTATGTAAATGTTGATTATTTTCACTTTTTTTAGTTGTAATAAATGTGTAAAAGAATAATTCTATATATATATATATATATATATGTATATAAATTAACTAGTTTTTGTTTATGTTATAGATTGCTAGGTGAATATTTGTTACCATCGCCAAATACTTTACCTCGAACATATTGAGATCTACGTGCTATTATGAAACACTTTGGAATGGAATATAACACTATAGATGCATGTCCTAAAGATAATATTATATATTACGGAGAACATGCATTGAAAACAGAATGTCCGAAATGTGGTACCAGTAGATATTGAACAGATAAAATAACCAAAAAGGTGCCTCAAAAGGTTCTTCGTCATATTCCCATAATTCCACGTTTGCAGTGAATGTTTAGGTGTAACAGCATAGCACAGTTTATGGATTACCATTCAAAGAATAGAAGTGGAGATGGTGTTCTTCAAATGCCTGCAGATGGTTCTGCATTTAGAGAAATCGAGGAAAAATATGTAGATTTTAAAAATGAACCTCATAATGTCAAGCTTTCATTGGCAGCTGATGGTGTTAATCCATTTGGAGAGCTTAGATATACTTACTTAGTGTGGCCTATTTTCATTTTCAACAATAACATTCCTCCTTGGATGTCAATAAAGAGGGAGCACATAATGTTGACTATGATTATTCCAGGTATTTGATACATTAGTTTTTTGAATGTAACATTTTCATTTCTCTCGTTGTTTGCATAAATATATATTTTATTTATTTACTTATATATACATATATCATGGTAGTAATTATTATGTACCATAATTTTGAACAATTAGGTAAGTACTAGGTCAAATATATGAATGTATATATTGATCCTCTTATCGATGAGCTAATACAGTTATGGCATGGCATCACTATGTATGACATCACTAAACCAATCAAGCAAAAGAGATTTCAATGTCGTGGAATGCTTGTATGGACAATTCATGATGCCCCAGGACTAACACATGTTTTTGGTATGTAATATTTCATTGCACTTTAATATAATACATAATTATCTAAATTAGATATACCATATTGCATGTTTTAAAAATGATCTCATAGTATAATTGTTATTGATCCATCTATTGCAGGTCTTCAAACAAAGGGTAGATTTGCATGTCCAGTTTGTGGCCCTAAGATGAAGTATCGTCATTCGCCAGACTTAAGAAAGATGGTGTTTTATGAGTTTAGGCACTTCCTCCCTAGGAACCATAAGTATCGTACTACTGAAAAACATCTTTTCAATGATAAAGAAGAAACTAGATTAAAACCACGAAGAATGACACCTCAGTTGTGGATGTTGGAATATAACATAATTAATAATCGTCGAGCAGCTGGTACGTAATTTGTGTGTGTATATATATATATATATATATATATATATATATTATTTGTTTATGTAATGTTTGGAATTTTTGTTTTAACTAATGAATTTATTTTATTGTATTTTATAATTAATATTGTTTTGATTTATTTTATTCTTTGATATCAAGGTCATCGTCGCCGTGAAGGTACTAATATTGTACTTCCACCTGGAATGAAATGTTATCCTTCTCAATTCGCGAGGTTGCCCTACTATGAGGACCTAAAAATAGCTCATTTGTTTGATACAATTCATGTCGGGAAGAATGTGACAGAAACGTTATGGCGAACCATAGATGGTGCACATGATAGAGATAAAATTGACAAAATTTGTGCTGACATTGAGAAATCGAATCATGCAATGAAAAGTGTGATCGACAAATCAAATAACAATGGAGGTCGAAATTATAATAATATTCCATGGTTATTAACAGAACAACAAAGCAATGATGTAAAAGAGGTCGTTAGAAGAATTAAATTTCCAACAAGTTTTGCTTCAAACATAAATAATATCTTAACGAAGAAATGTGACTTCAGTGGGGTGAAAACACATGATTGGCATACCTTTGTTAAGGTAATTTTTTAGGTATACGTTTTTGTATGTTATTTCTTGAATACATATTTTAAATTTTCCTTTTTTCTGTTTAATTTGGAAACCAATAACAATTCATTTTTTTATTCTTATAGTATGTTCTACCTATATCTCTCCCAAATGACTTCGACAACAATGTCAAACAAGTTATATATGGTCTTAGTAAATACATGAGGTAAGTAGTTTTGATTTGTACGCAAAATATAATTGCTACAATTTCTTTTCATATTTAATGAAATGATGTATTAATTTACTTGTAATGAAATATATATTATGTTTCATTGAAATAACCTTGCGTAATGATTTGCAGATGGTTGTCATTGAAATAAATCCATCAAGATGAAATAAAGTATTCAAAGAGAGAAATTCCTTAGCTAATGTGTGAAATGAAAAAGTATCTACCTCCAACATTTTTCAATGCACAAGAACACTACTTGATACACCAAGTTGAGGAGATTGAAATGTGTGGACCAATACACACAAGGTCAATGTGGATGGTTAAGAGGCACCTGAAATCCTTGAAGGCTTTGGTTAGACAAAGAGCACGACCTGAGGGTTCTATGGTGGAGGGATATGTGATATATCAATCCATGGTGTATATTAGTCATTATCTTCCTATATTAGCTGTGCCAGCTATGAAGGTGGTGGATTTCATTTGGGATGTGAACTCCATCAAAATTTTTTAAGTGGAGCACCTGTTGGAAAAAGGTAGAATGAAGAAAGTGAGAGGTAAAAGATTTATTATGTATAATACATACAATGTTTCATTTTTTTACATCATGTATATGATCATTATATTAATTTACGTCTTATTATTTCACAGTTTATTAATTAATATAATTTACCATGGTTATAAGTAATATTTATTAATATTGGTGAATTAATTTTTTTTTATTCAGGTGCTCAAGATTATGAGGCACTACTGTTAGGACCTCACTATGTATCACTTTTTACTATATATTTTGACACCACCTTACCTTTATAACCATGTTTAAAAAGGATTCCATCATCATTTTCATTCACTTTATCCAAAGGTATATAAAATCCTCTTCTTTATTATATATTTAATCTGTTTACATATAATTCCATATTACTCTTATATTTCATCATTAATCGAAGTAGATTGTTGCTAACATAAGTCTAAAAGATCGCAGATAAATTATGTGCTGTGCTGGAATAATTGGCCGTTGCTGAAATAGTCAAACTTCGTTGCTGAAATAGTCGACTCCGTTGCTGAAACAGTCGACTCCGTTGCTGAAACAGCCAGCAGGCATGCAAATTCCGTCACTATTCGTAATTTGCGACTCTAGAAGAGTATTTCTTGGAACAATGGCAACAACATGAAGACGTGGTTACATGGATTATTCTGAAGATAGCACTCTTTTTGTATCTGTTGTAACAATATCTTTTTATGGAAGAATAGAATAGCCCTGTTTTAAGAAAGAACAGATTTGGGATAAACATAGATTTGCTCCAATGTAATTGTAAGAGATGTCTCCTCTTTGAAAAGAGGAGACATCATCATTAGAAGGGAGCTTGAAACTACAGGAGAACATTGTGTTTGAGAGGACAGGAGCTAGACTCCATTTGTAATGTATCATTTCTTTTGACAGATGAATAAAATTTCCTTTTGAGCACTTCAATTTAATCCTTTCCCTGGGGAATATTGTGAGAAGGAAAGGGCCCGCCTTCCTCACAAGATTCACCCGACTTTTCCTGTAGTTTTTTAGATTTCTTTATGATATTCACACTTTACTTTAATTCTGTTTGCTGAAACACCAGTTACACAGTTCTGTATTTTAATGAGCATTCTGTTTCCTTAACGCTGCATGTGTTTAGTACATTCATTCTTAAGAAGTTAAGAGATCTCTTTCTGTTATTTGTTTGAATGTATGGTTGATGCTGGGAAGCAGGTGCTAAAGATTCCTATATAAAGGAATAGGGTCTCGTTTCCATTGATTGCCTTTCTTTTCCCTGCAGTGTGATTAGAAACAGGAGACAGGTGCTGAAGGTTCTTGTTCATGGGAATAGGGTCCTGTTCTCTTGAGTTTATCTTTTCTACAGATTGATTAGTGTCAGGCAGCAGGTGCTGAAGTTCCTATTTAAAGGAATAGGGTCCTATTCCCTGTTATGGTTGATTGGTTTCCTTTCCTGCAGATTGATTTCCCTTTATTTGGATTCTTAACTGCAATAGAGGAATTACTTCTGCTATAACATAAGTAACTTCAGCTTTGATTAAATAGGGTGTGAATAATTAGATTTGTATGATTAATAATTGTGTGGCTGTTTACTACAACATTGTTTTTGCTTTTGAAATTGAGCATATCCAGTGCATGGTTGTATTTGGAATAAACAGACTTCCTCGGGTTGACAATTTATGTGGAGCTTGAATTGTAAAAACAATTAAAGAGACCAACATTTTGGCGCCGTTGCCGGGGAAGGCAATTATAGATTTCAAAAGCATTAATATTTTCTTTCTAGATGTGTAGATTGTATGAGAGGATGCGGAAACCAGAAGAAAACTAACCCCACAGGTGGCAAGGGCAAAGGAAAGGGGGGAAGAAAGAATTTTATTGACGAGATTGTGTCAAAGGCTGAATCATCACAGATATTAAGTTCTCGAAGACTAAAACTTCAACACTCCCCTCAATCAGATTACAAAACAGAGGAAGTTGTGGGCCCTGAAAACATAGAGGAGCCGGTGATTAAAGAGCCAGCAGTCAGTGCTAGAGCGTCAGAAGAAAGTGCTAGCAAATCAGCAGAGCACATTGAGGAAATAATAGAGAGTGTTGGACGACCAGTGGAAAACATTGAAGAGCTAGTAGAAGATTTTGACGATCGAGCAAGTGCAGTAGGAGAACAGCCAATGGAAGGAAACAAAGAAGACTTCTTTGGTGGAGGACGTGTGGATCCTAAAGGAGAAGGAAAGGATGAAAATTCTCTCTTTACCTTGGGATTTCATATCAGTGATCTCCCTAGAGGAACAACTCCTATGAAAAATATTCCATTGTCAGCTTTACCTAATTTCCATGGTCTATCCTCTGAAGATCCGGATGAATTTCTTTTTGAATTTGATATATTATGCAGAAGTTATGATTATGTTACTAATGCTCAAAATTTGAAACTATTTCTAGCAACATTAAAAGGAAATGCTTTAAGATGGTTCATGAGTCTTGGGAGTCAGGTAATCACAACAGGGGAACAGATGAAACAGAAATTTCTGCTTAAATATCAAGACTACTGCCGGACAAGAGAAAAAAAGGATGAACTATTTAATATGGCACAAAAGCCAGACGAGAATCTGGAGGACTACGTAGAAAGGCTGCAGTACAATATACATAGATCTGATCACCCGAATATAAGTAAGGAAATTCGCAAAATAATATTACTTAGAGGTTTAAGGGATGATTGTTTAGACATGTTAAACATGCTTGGCAAGGGAGATATATCTAAAGAATCATATGATGAGATTGTTGAACTTTGTAAGAGGTGTTCAAGGGGAGCTTCAAGGAACAAAGTAAGTAATAGAGATCCCACCTATTCAAGAGTGCAGAAATCAGCCAGTGGGGGAGCAACAAGAGCTGAAATAGGTAATTTACTTGAAGAATTTAAAACTGAGATGTTAAGTTCTTTTGCTTCACAAATTGACACTTTGCAGATTAAGAAGAAGTAGGCTGAAGCAGAAGCAACTCTGGCTGTCTTTTGCCCGAGGTATAGAGACAAACATCCACTAAGGGAGTGCCCACTGGACAAAATACCAATCTGCACCCTTTGTGAGAAAGATCTTGAAACAAAACAATGTCCATCTCTACCAGGAATAAAGGCAGCATTGCAGCCAACGGAAGAAGAAGCTAAAGAAGTTTACTTGCTAACTCAAAGAAGACAATGGCAACCAAAAGGACAAGGTATGAACTCTAGTATGCCATTTAATCGTTGGAATAATTATTCTGCTTTTGGTCAAACAAATTAACCTCCCTTTAATCAAATGCAATACCCACCCTTTAATCAAATGAATTTCCCACCCATGCAACAATAAAACCCTCCCTTTGTTGATCCTACAATGTGGACTCCTTGGCCTCCACAGCAGCCATCTTCTTTTAAACCTTGGAATTCAAATTGGAGAAGCCAACAACTCCCGTATCCAAATCAATTGCCTCAATTCCAACAACCACTTCCTTTGCCATCAAATGCTCTGCCAAATAACCAAATGAGACCCCAACTACCTGTGCAACCAAATCCTAACCCCAATAATAAAGTTGTGCAAGTCATTGATATTCAGAATCAGTCTATATTTCCTACTATGCAATGTAATGATATTCATTTAAGATCCGGGAAAATAGTAGAGCCTATCATTGATGATATAACTTCTTCTGATTCTGATAAAGAGGAAATTGAGAAACATAAGAAAGCACAACCACCTTCTAACAAGAGTATTGAAATAACATACCACCATTCCCCGAGCATTTGGTTTTAACTAGAATGCCTGAAACACCTGTTTTTAATCTTTTAGGGGAATTGAAAAATTTGTATGTTAAAATTCCACTTTTACAAGCACTAAGAGATGTACCAATTTATGCCAAAACAATAAGGGATATTTTTGTTAAGAAACCTGGTAGGAAAACTAAATATCCCCTTACAGTACATGTGATGGGTGAGTTATCTGCATTAATGTCCGGAAAAACCCCTCCTGTGAAATATGGTGACCCCGGCCATCCTACCGTGACAGTTCAAATTGGTAAAACAATGATTCCTCATGTTCTGGTAGATTTAGGTGCTGCAATAAACATAATGACTCTTGAAACTTCACAATTGTTACAGGTGAACAACACAATCGGAGATACACCTACCATTCTAGAGTTGGCTGACCGTTCTACAATTAAACCTGAAGGAGTTGTTGAAGATCTACTTATCTCATTTGAATCCTGGAATTACCCAGCTGATTTTGTTGTATTGCAGACTAAAAAAAAGTTGGGGGGACATCCTTTAATTCTGGGGAGGCCATGGCTGGCCACAGTTGATGCCTTTATCAGTTGCAGATCTGGTTCAATGAAAATTTCTAATGGTTATGAAACCAAGCAACTTACTCTTTATCCTCATGCTACACCCATAATTAATAATGAAGATTCTATGTGGATGGATTATGATGATAATGCTGTTCAGCCTATTCTAACTATTGGACAAGCCTTAACTCTTAAAGACAATACAAAGGATGAAATAATTAATAATTTTATTTGTGAACCTTCCTCTGTAATTGCTGAAACACACAATCAATTGACTGCAATTTTTGAAATAGATACCCAAGAAAAGATTGAATCTGAAGACTTATCTCAGACATTAACCACCATCTCATCTAAAATTATAACAGTTGAAATTGAACCTGGCAAGACATTAAACATAAATCCTGATCTAACAGTTGCTGAAACACAGTAGTTAATGAAGTTATTGCATGAAAATAAGGAAGCATTTGCATGGGATTACACAGATATGAAAGGGATCTCTTCTGAACTATGTACTCACCGAATTTACATTAAAGAGGGATGCCGACCAGTCTGTCAACCCCAAAGACAAATGAACCCTAATTTATGAGAAATTGTTAAAGAAGAACTTCAGAAATTGCTTAATGCAGGATTTATATACCCCATATCTGACAGTGAATGGGTTTCCCCATTGGTAATTGTCCCGAAGAAAAACGGGAAATGGAGAGTATGTGTTGATTATAGAGCCTTGAACAAAGCTACTCAAAAGGATCACTTTCCTTTACCTTTCATTGATCAGGTGTTGGATAGTCTGGCAGGGAAGAAATTATTTTCTTTTCTAGATGGATTCAGTGGGTATAATCAGATAAGAATTGCACCCCAAGACTAGGACAAGACCACTTTCACTAGCCCTTGGGGAACTTTTGCTTATAGAGTTCTTCCATTTGGGATATGTAATGCACCAACAACTTTTCAGAGGGCTATTATAGGAGTCTTTTCTGATATGCTGAATGACTCTATGGAAATATTTATGGATGATTTTGCTCCTTATGGTGTGTGTTTTGAAGATGCATTACAAAATCTTGAGAAGGTACTTAAACGATGTATACAAGCTCACCTCTCCCTGAGTACTGAAAAATTTCATATGATGATGAGTGAAGGAGTAGCGCTTGGACATTTTATTTCATCTCAAGGTATTCAGGTAGATCCATATAAAATATTAGTCATTCAGAATCTTTCTGTTCCTAAAACACAAACTGATGTGAGAAGTTTTCTAGGACATGCTGGATACTACAGAAGATTTATTAAAGATTTTTCTAAGATAGCTTCTCCATTATTTGTGTTTCTTATGAAAAATGCTGAATTTAAGTGGACTAACTCTTGTCAGAAATCTTTTGAAGAACTCAAGCATCAGTTATCTACTGCTCCTATTTTGAGGGGACCTGATTGGGCCCTCCCTTTTCATATATCTTCTGATGCTTTAGACACTGCAATTGGAGCTGTCTTGGGATAAGAGGAGAATCATCTTCCTTATGCTATCTACTTTATCAGTAAGAATATGACCCCTGCTGAGTTTAATTATAAAGTTACCGAAAAGGAGTTTCTTGCAGTAATTTTTGCCATTAATAAATTTTGACACTATATCACTGGTTATTCTACTTTTGTGCACACTGACCATTCGGCTATTAAGTATTTAATGAATAAATCTGTCACAAATGCTAGAGTTACCAGATGGCTATTATTACTGCAGGAATTTGATATCATAATTGTAGATCGGCCTGGTAAAGAAAATGTGGTGGCTGATTTCCTTTCACGGTTAAAAACTAATAATGATATTCCAGTAGATGATTCTTTTCCTGATGAGTATTTGTTTGCAGTTTCTGCTCACTCTCCATGGTATGCAGATATTGCCAATTATTTGGTTGCAGGAAAATTACCATCACACCTGTCATACAGAGAAAACAGAAGAATTGTTCAACAAAGTGCCAGGTATAGCTGGATAAGTGGGTGTCTTTTCTACACAGGGCTTGATCAGGAAATCCGAAGGTGCATTAAGGAAGATGAAGTGTATGACATACTGAAAGCTTGTCATGATGACCCTTGTGGAGGGCATTTTGCTGATAAAAGAACAACACACAAAATTTTGAGGATGGGTTACTATTGGCCCTCATTATTTAAGGATGCAAAGAAATATGTGAGGGCTTGTGACAGTTGCCAGAGAATGGGTCAACCCAATCATAGAGATCAAATTCCATTAAACCCCCAGGTATTTTCTGAACCATTTGAAAGATGGGCCTTGGATTTCATAGGACCCATTAATCCTCCATCCAATCAAAGAACTTATATATTAGTCTCTACAGACTATATGAATAAATGGGTGGAGGCCAAAGCACTTATTAGAGCCAATGAAGAGGCTGTCCTAGCTTTCTTATTTGAAGAAATCTTCACTAGATTTGGAATTCCTAGAGAGCTAGTTACAGATGGAGGACCTCCATTCAATTCTCATGGTTTTAAGTCTACCATTCAGAAATATCATATTCATCATAGAATGACTACACCATACCACTCCCAGGCCAATGGGCAGGTGGAAAGTACAAATAAAGTATTAGAAGCCATTCTAACTAAAACAGTGAAGGACAACTAGAAGGATTGGTCTCAAAGGCTCCCTGAAGCACTATGGGCTTACAGAACTACTTGGAGAAACACTACAGGTTTTTCTCCCTATGAATTGGTTTATGGTAAAAATGTTGTTTTTCCCGTGGAATTTGAAATTAAAACTCTAAGAACTGCTTTAGCTGTTAATCTTGATTTGACTGATGTGCAGACAGCTAGGTTGCAGCAGCTTCTTGAATTAGATGAAAAGAGATTAGATGCCATTCACCAAACAACCATGATTCAACAACAGAGAATGAAGTGGCATGATAAAATTATCAAACACAAGCAGTTCCAAAAAGGTAATTGGGCCTTGTTGTATGACTCTCGGTTTGAAAATTTTCAGGGTAAGCTACGTACACGTTGGCTTGGACCATATGAAGTAGATGATGTTTTTCCTAATGGGACAGTAAGACTTCTAACAATTGATGTTTCTAAAACACCTCTACTAGTCAATGGTCATAGGCTTCGTTTATACCAGTGCCCTGTTTCTAAAGAGGATTTCAAGACTGCTTGCATGACTGATACACACTATTTTTTTCCAGGGGAGTCTTCTTCTCCTCACAACATTTAATTTTCTACACTGTATTTCTAGTATTAGATTAGATTTAAAACTAATAATCCCTGTCAAGGGTTGGCATATTACAATTGAATTTTGCAGATTCTGGAAAAGCTTATTAAGGAGGATAGATTCATCATAAGAAGATCTGAAGCTTCAATCACAGAAGCTTGTTCCCTTCACTTCAACCCATTTCCTAGCAATATCGCTTTTATCCCATTTCTACATTATTTCCCTTTTTCCCATTTTTCCCACTTCCACCATTCCTGAAATATCATCCTTCAGCTAGTATTTCCCATCCCTTACTGCTGAAATTATCCCTTATCAAATACTTCCCCCACTTGTTTTAAACCCAAGTCATTATATCCCATTTTCCTGATTTTCCCCTTTGCTGAAACACCAGTTTCAGCAACATGTCATTCATTTTTCCGTTGCTGAAACACCGGTTTCAACAACCTATCATTTATCTTTTCACCACTAAAACATCATTTCTTTCCTCTTCTATACAAGCTTTTCAGTTCTCCACTTTTACTCTTCAGATCCTTTGGGTGAAAATTACTCAGTACTGAGCAGATCTTGATATGCTCCTATTCTACATTTCAGAGAAATCTACAGATTCTTCCATTAATATCAAGCCATTATGAAGCACTCTATACTTCGAATTTTAAAGACAAAGGTAAAAATATAAGGTATGCGGTTTTTATGTAATGCAGTTAAATATTATTTTAAAGAGAGGATCTTGCTCATAATGATTGCAATCTCCACACGCTTAAACATCATTGCACCATACGTAGGGGGCGGGGTGATTTCGAAAACTGAATAATCATTTCACATCATCCAATCCTCCGTCATTCTTCATAGCCATTTCCGCCGTCATTGAGACTCCATAACCTCTGTTGCAACAATTAGCCTGACCAAAGCCTGTGTTTCTGTTCTCTGCACCTCTGCATGTGACTCAAGCTAGTAGCTATGGGAGGGTCGGCTATCAGACACGAGCCTGGTTCGATAAATCGTCTTCAATTGTTCCCGGAGGCCTATCAAATCTTTCAACAAGCAGGATGGACAACATACTTTGAAAGGTTAGGAGAATTTGATCAGCAGCAAGTTTTAGAGTTCGCACAGAATCTTCAGGGGAATTATTCAGTGGTTCAAGGGGTCCGCATTTTAGTTACAGAGGAGGACATAGCTCAAGTTTCAGGTTTTCCGGTTATAGGGGCTCGCTGGTTCAGTAGGAAGCAAGTTATTTTAAATGCACAGCAAGATTTTCTTCTTCCAGAGGAACCGGTTGAACTTAAAGGCCGCGGTATAAGTCTGCATTCCTTACCTCGACCATGGCCAACAGTAGATGAATTCATCAAGCACTACTTGACATGAAAAGCACATTACTAGGTAGTCTATCAACACGACTTCGTTTTGATGAATCATTTAAGGCATGGTCGATTAGTTAATATTCCCTATTATCTGCTTGGTTGTATCAAAAACATGTCATATTATTGCAGACGGGTTAAATTCCCATTGTTATCCCTTACCCATCACCGTTTATGCCAATTATTAATTCAGAGGGGTTTTTCTCACCAAAATCCCCCTCTGAATAATCCACTCCTCATTCCCCAGCAAGCCAAAATTCCCCAACAAGCCGGAAGTTCCCAAGAAACTCCTGAGAGTTCTTATGAAAGGCGACTGGACGATATCCTAGACTCCCCAGTAATTCCTTCCTCAGAACCAGTTGACCTACCCCCAAGTTCGTCCCACTTAGTAGAGTCACCCCTTCCCACTATTCCTATCCCTAGCGATGACTTTCCAACACCCCCATCTCCACCTACTCATAAAAGAAAGAGACGAACCCCAACAGTCTCTGTCTCAAAACAACGAACAAGGGCCACATTCAAAATTTTCACTTCTTCCGAAAGCCCTTCCCCCAGAAAAGAATCTTCTCCTGCAAATAAAAGGAAAGAAAGTGACTTCTCTGCTTTCCTACCAAAAAGGAAAATGAAAATGACTGTTGAAACAGGAGTTACTCCCATTTCCCCTGACCCCGCCACTATCCTGTTAAAACTTCAATCCTCACCCCCATTTCAAATTCCCCAACCCATCTCATCCGGTGGCACTGCCACACAAGAACTAGTGCCCTAGGATAACATGACATCGTTTATGGCTCAAACAGTGACTGCCACACAAGAACCAGTCACTTACCCAGAGGCTGAAACACAAGAACCAGCCACTGTGGTACAAGAATCATACACCAAGCATGATAATACAGGGAAACCAGCTGTAGCTGCTCCACAAGAACCAGCTACAGCTGTGGATCAGCAGGAAACCCTAGCAGAATCAACCAGCACACAGGGTTCACACACTATGGCATCTTTATTGGAGGAAAATGAGTTTTTGAAGTCAGAACTAGAGGCCTATAAGAATGAATTAATCATGGCACGAGAGGCCTTTGATAGAGAATTGAATCTCTACATGCTAGCACACACAGCATCAGCACAAAATAAGGATCCATGCAGAGAATACATGTGCCATGAGTGTGGTAATATTTACCAACAGGCAGGATACAAAGTAGTCAAAATTCAGGTATCTGAGGCATCTACATCAGCTGCAATTAAAGAAGAATGCCCTACTGCTCGACAAGAACCAGTAGGGCTCTCAAAAAGTCTGGAAAAAGAAACTAAACCACAGATATCTCCCCCTGTGCTAGTCAGCTCAGCCACCCAGACAATGCCCCAACCATAGATATCTAGCCCTGAGTTAGTCAGCTCAGCCACTCAGACAATGCCCCAACCCAGTACTTCTAATGTCGGGACACAGACCCTACCATGGAACCAATTAGAACTTATGAACAACTGGAAGAAACAATATGCTGTAGATCAAGACAAAATATTGCAGCAGCATAAGTTAGCCTGGCAGAATCACATGTATGCCAACTGGGATATTTGGGAACAGACATTGCAACAGCTCAGGGATTCCAAGAAAGAAGTCAAGGAATCAAAGGAAAAGTTGGTTTTGATGTTTTCATTAGTGCAAAAATTGATGGCTACCTGCAAACCCTCCGTGAATTACTCTCTCTTCCTCTCTGAACATCTGGTTTATTTTCAATTGAAGGCAATAAAGGATGGCAGACCTCATGAATTGTTTACTGTGGAACAATTTGTTAAAACTTTTGCAAAGGCCCCTGAAAGTGACCAACATTTGTTGTGTGAACTTTATCTCCATAACGAGGCCATGCCTGAGAATAAAAGAGTCAATCTCACTCCAATTGTAGGTGATGTACAAATTAGGGCATTCGTTTCATTCCTGGCCAATCAGATCACCTGGCAAACTGCGTTTATTGCAGGTAGGCATAATGAGGAGAATAGGCTCCTTTGGATTAGACCGGAACCTATAAGTCCGGCCATGTTTGTAGCACAATATCACCAATTCTTGTAGAAGCCAGGAATGCACAGGTACATACAACAACTACAGGCTTCAACACTTTTGAAGTGTCTATAGCTAATCAGAGTAAAGCAGACTGCTGCATTGAATGCCAACACTATGTTTTGGCAGCAGTCATGCAAGGAAAGACAAGATTATCACCCTTTCAGCCATGATAATCTTCAAGCTGCACTCTCCAGGGTACCTAACTACATCAGATGCATTCGGCATTGTGGAGAGAACTGGATTGGTTACCATTTTCATTTTCCAATTCTATGGATGCCTGCAGAAAAATACCAGTGTCACTACCAATTGGCTGATAGAGATGAAGCTGTAGCATGGCAGCAATTGCAGAATAATTGAGGATTCCGAGCTTTGACAGAAGCCACCTTCTCCAGCTACTGTTTGAGCAACTTGCATGCACAGAGTCAGTACTCAGACTCTGACTCAGACTAGGATTTTCCTGAGGACATGCAACCCTTTCAGCTGGGGGGGATGTTAGGACCTCACTATGTATCACTTTTTACTATATATTTTGACACCACCTTACCTTTATAACCATGTTTAAAAAGGATTCCATCATCATTTTCATTCACTTTATCCAAAGGTATATAAAATCCTCTTCTTTATTATATATTTAATCTGTTTACATATAATTCCATATTACTCTTATATTTCATCATTAATCAAAGTAGATTGTTGCTAACATAAGTCTAAAAGATCGCAGATAAATTATGTGTTGTGCTGGAACAATCGGCCGTTGCTGAAACAGTCAAACTTCGTTGTTGAAACAGTCGACTTCGTTGCTGAAACAGCCAGCAGGCACGCAAATTCCGTCACTATTCGTAATTTGTGATTCTGGAAGAGTATTTCTTGGAACAATGGCAAAAACATGAAGACGTGGTTACACGGATTATTCTGAAGATAGCACTCTTTTTGTATCTGTTGTAACAATATCTTTTTATGGAAGAACATAATAGCCCTGTTTTAAGAAGGAAGAACAGATTTCGGATAAACATAGATTTGCTCCAATGTAATTCTAAGAGATGTCTCCTCTTTAAAAAGAGGAGACATCATCATTAGAAGGGAGCTTGAAAGTACAGGAGAACATTGTGTTTGAGAGGACAGGAGCTAGACTCCATTTGTAATGTATCATTTCTTTTGAAAGATGAATAAAATTTCCTTTTGAGCGCTTCAATTTAATCCTTTCCCTGGGGAATCTTGTGAGAAGGAAAGGGCCCACCTTCCTCACAAGATTCACCCGAATGTTCCTGTAGTTTGTTATATTTCTTTATGATATTCGCACTTTACTTTAATTCTGTTTGCTGAAACACCAATTACACAGTTCTGTAGTTTAATGAGCATTCTGTTTCCTTAACGCTGCATGTGTTTAGTACATTCATTCTTAAGAAGTTAAGAGATCTCTTTCTGTTATTTGTTTGAATGTATGGTTGATGCTGGGAAGCAGGTGCTAAAGATTCCTGTACAAAGGAATAGGGTCCTGTTTCCATTGATTGCCTTTCTTTTCCCTGCAGTGTGATTAGAAACAGGAGACAGGTGCTGAAGGTTCCTGTTCATGGGAATAGGGTCCTATTCTCTTGAGTTTATCTTTTCTACATAATGATTAGTGTCAGGCAGCAGGTGCTGAAGTTCCTATTTAAAGGAATAGGGTCCTGTTCCCTGTTATGGTTGATTGGTTTCCTTTCCTGCAGATTGATTTCCCTTTATTTGGATTCTTAACTGCAATAGAGGAATTACTTCTGGTATAACATAAGTAACTTCAGCTTTGATTAAACAGGGTGTGAATAATTAGATTTGTATGATTAATAATTGTGTGGCTTTTTACTACAACATTGTTTTTTCTTTTGAAATTGAGCATATCCAGTGCGTGGTTGTCTTTGGAATAAACAGACTTCCTCGGGTTGACAATTTATGTGGAGCTTGAATTGTAAAAACAATTAAAGCAACCAACAACTACTTTTATACATTGCAAACAATATTGAGTGGATGAGTGAATGGATTGAAACATGTAAAGCACGTAACGAAGGTAGGTTATCATGGAAACTACTGTCTGAATTGATTAGAGAAGCATATCGTAGTGGACATGGAAACATTACGCATAGGGAAATCGATTTAGCATATGGTTTGAAAGATAGAAAGGTAAGCAATTAATTCACCTATTTTATTCATTACTTATTTTATACTATATTTATAATGTGACAGCAAGTTTGATTTTTTAGATAATTTAATGTTGTGTAAATTATATGATTAATTATTAATTGAGAATGCATCTTTTTCATGTTTGGCATATTGCAGTTGAAACACCACAAGGCTATGTAGTGCAATGGTCGTAAATTTCGCATTAAACATTTGGATGATAACAGGAAAACTTTTGATAGTGGGATAACTGCACTATTCTAGGTCACTAATGTTTCCTCCAGGAGTGACAAACATCCTCGAGAATCTGAAAATAGATATTATGGGTTTTTAGATGATATAGTTGAGTGTGACTTTAATTCCTTCAAAATAGTTTTGTTCGATGTCAAATAGTATAGGCTAAAAATGAATGTACCTGATGATGATAGAACACTTATTCAACATGAAAATGGATTTCCAATGGTTAAAACATCGTAGTTTGAAGCAAGAAAATATCGCTATGTTTTTCCAAGCCAATGCGAACAAGTCTTTTACTCAGAGGTTCCAGGTGAGAACGAATGGTCATTTTCTATTAGATATAATCCAAGAGGAAGGCCAGTAGAGTATATTGTAGAGGAAGAAGATGATATTGATCAAGAAGAAGATGATGCAGTGGCAAATGAGTAGGAAGATGCATTGACAGAAAAAGAAGATATATTAGAAGATGAACCAGGCAGAGGAGATGAGGCAACAATTATTGATGATGATGTCAATGAGGATATTATTGAAAATGACATAATTGATGATGATGATGACATGGTCAACCATTTCAACACCGTTTCTGAATCAGATGTTGGTATAGATGTCGATCAGTTGGATGAAGATCAAGAAGATATAGAAGAAGAATATTGATACAGATGTTATGTTCGAGTATGAGCTGGTATGTTATAACTTTATATTTTAATATGTAGGAATTATTGTCTTTAAATAATTTACTATTTATGTGGGTTTTTTGCATGTTGTTTATTATTTCAAACCAATAAATAATGGCCTTACTATTGTACAAGCTAAATTAAAATTATATGCCATTTTTAAATCAAACCTAAGTCGGAATTTGAAAGGTTTTAATACCTATTTATATGGTGGAGCATTACCACCATAAACTATGGTTTTAATAGGAATTTCAAACGAATTACAAAGGTTTCAGATTAATCATGGCGGGCCTTTCAAAATTTTACATTAATCACTATAGCTACCCTTCATGTAATTAGTACTACAGCTTCTTTCCTTTTCTAATAGACTCAAACCCTACTGGATATATGCCTTCTACTACAAAGAACCGCCTGTCACGCAAGAATGTCCAGAAAGCAGGTGCTTGCTGCAAAGAACCGCACGTCACGCAAGAAAATCCAGAAAGTAGGCCCTTGCTACAAAGAACTGTCTGCCATGTAAGAAACTCTAGAAAGCAGGCCCTTCCTCCATCAACAGGAAAAATGGTATGGCCAAACAGAACTTTTCTAGATTTTGAAAAGTGATTTTACCATTTAGAATGCCTAGGATTTGAAACAGAGCAATAAATTGGGCTGCTCATTTTCCTTGAATAGGGCTTGCCTGTAGATTTAGTTTTGTTTTTAATAAAATTCAATGTAAGACATAACGAATTCCCAAAACCTCAATCTCCAGCATGCTTTCCATAAAATTTGGCAGTTGATTTCCATCATCACAATTTGGTCTTTACAAGAAGAAAAATTGATCACCATTTCCAACCATCTTCCTTCAAACAATATTAAGCACATGCAGTCATCATCTGAATTTGATAGATCCATCCGAATTTGATAATACATCACAGCTCACATGAATTGCATCTTCATTTTCAACCACAGGACAATCAATAAACTCACCCCCATAGCTTTCCAGGGCTATCATGCACAATTGACTCAATCCCATATTTGGCATAGTTGTAAAAGATGAGGGAATAGTTTCCCTGTACCATGGAAAATTAACATCCCAGAGGCCTGATATTCCTGTAGCCAGTACTTCATAAATTGCATTTTTCTCCATGGCCATTTTTTTAGGGTTGGTCTCTTTCTTTACCTTGCCATTTCCGGGCAAAATCTCTAAAAAGCTCTGTACTAGTTCAGGGCGAAAATTAAACCCACATCTGTTCATATTATAGTCACATATGAACATACTATTGTAATAATCAGGTGCTTGTAACTGGAAAGTATCAAGAAATCTAATTTGTGATGATTTATCAGCACAATCACCACCCCAAACATTGGCACAATTTCCACGTGGCATGGATGATACATCTCCCTTGACAGGAATTATACATTCAGCATAAGGGCCAGATAAGATAGCCATGTGGATATAATTATAGCTAATGCTAAACCTCAATCTCTATCATGCTTAAAACTAAGATCAGATCAGAATCTGGCTACAACTATCATTGAATGTACACAAGTATGCGAGAGAATTTATATTTTTATTTTAAGCTGGTGAAGCCATCTTTGTGCTTTTTAGGCAACATCCACTTTCTCATTATATCTTGGGAGTTCTGCAAGAGACACCTAGTCACACTGGGGTCAAACCCAGTTCACTTTTTCCCGCTGATTAGCCTCCAATCTATTCACTTTTACCTGGAGAGATTTAACATATCTAATAGTCTTATTAAGGACAACAGCAGTGTCCATGTAATCTTCACCAGAGATTATATTTCTCAGAAGTTGGACCATTCCTTTAATTCTCTCTTTTTTGGATTTCTTGGCAAAAGCAGATTTCCCTGAAAGAGATTTATGTGACTGTCTGCATCTAAGTGTGCTATTCTTTGTACTTCCCTTAGTTAGCATGCTAACAGCACTCAATGCACATATATTCTTGTTGTTGCATTCATTCTCATTGGAATTTTTTCAATTATTGGTTTGGATGTCCACTTCCTGGGTCAGAGTGACCAGAAGGAAGCTATCAAACAAAAAAACTGGATCCTTTTAACAAGAAAATGCTACAAAAAAACCCACAGAAAATCTCTGTAGCTGTCATCTTGACTTACAAATGGTAGTCAGCGCATTCCTATCCATTTTCAATTGAATTAGCTGATTCAATTACAACCAACGAAGTTACAATACAAGTATGTAATGCCAAGTTCTAGGATAGTTGGACCCTTTTCCTGAAGCAAGAGTTATTCAAATTAAAAAAAGAGGAGGGTTTCAAGGTTTCAAGAGTTTAGTTCTTGACTCTAGTTGAAAACATGGAATGAAGGGAAACCAACGAGCCTTGTTATATTCGACCTATGGAGGAGAAGCCCTGAAAAAGCTAGTCAGGTGATGTAGTGCTTAGCCCCACACACACTATTTTTTAGCTTCGATCACCTTTGTATTTTTCCAGAGTATCTTGGGCAGGGCAACCTTGCCACTTTATAACACTTGTATATTTTACAATTTCTTTAATAGCAGTCTCCCAATAATTCACTGCTTTCTTGAATACCACAACAAAGTTGTCCATATCCAAATTGAGGATCACTAAAATTTATTCATGGCCATTTACACTCTCACTTCTACACTTCCTCCTCCACCTCATTATAGATCATGACATCTATGTTACTAAAAAGTTCGTTGATCGATTGATATTGTTGTGAAGTAGTCAACACAAATCATTTGATTTAACTCTCAATTTTTCTACAACAACATATTCTAAGAGGCACGGGTTTTCCAAGATCCAAAAAACTACATCATTCATCCAAATACAGAGTTAAATACAGAGTTTTAATCACCTATAGTCATATAAGGGACCAGTTGTATCCGAAATGAAGCACATGAGAATGATGGTTGATTAATATAGGATCATATACAGAGTTTTCTTCATATAAGGTCTTGGTTTTTCCTCCTTCCAAATCTGCATGTGTTTTATGTTGTGGCTATAATATATCAAAATTTATATAGAGGTTGACATCCACTAGGTGTTCCAAGAGGATTATTTACTACATTAAACTCAAAACTCTATCTCATTTATTTCTTGATGCTCAAATGTTGTGTGAACATTAGGCATCATTGCACACTAAAGAAGCCCCAAGCAAAGGTAATTAATAGATACCAAATAATTATCTCTACATGGAGTTACAACACAGGAGAACAAAAAACGTATTAAGATAGGTCTAATGGGAAAATAATGTTAAACAAGAAGAAAGGAAGGTCTTAGCGAGAATAATGGAGCTATTAGAACCACAAAATATTTGATATCATGTCATATAAAGGTGTAACTCCAAACTTGGATCATATTCCATTAACATGAATCCATATTTAATATGGTAATATGACTCTTGATTTCATCTTTCAAGAGGTTAATTATGAAGCTGATTTTTTTCGATAATTAATATACCTTTTGAGATTTTAAAATTTCACTACAAATAACCCAGTTTAGTCTCATTGTCAACTCGTCTCTTGTTTGGGTGCCTTAATGTGCAATGACATGTTTCCAAGACTGAATTCAATGCAAGGCATATTTGAAACTCTAACTCTGTCTTCTGGTGTCTTATTAGAAATTATTTCAATTTTCATTTTGTGTTTTCAAGTTAGATATTGTTTTCAAGTTTTTACATTTATAATTTTATTGCAATTTGGCAGACTGATCAGGGCAGTACAGGAACAACTCCGAGACGAGATGATCGTGGAAAGGGGCCAGCGGAAGAACATGTAAAGTGCCAGCATTGCTCTATCTTCAAGTATTTTAGTTATTTACATAATTGAAATAATATTAATTTTGTTCAAATATGTAGACACCTGGCCATGGTACGCTTGATGGTTCCCTCTATGAGGAAGAGCTTTCTTCATCCCTATCTCCATTGCTCTTGCTACGAAAAAAGGGGCGAAAAGCAAGGTCAGAATTTGATACTTTGATAGACGCGCCTCAAACACCTGAAATAGAAGAGAGGATAAAACAACTTATGACCCAGCTAGAAACATATCAGGTAATAATAAAAAATCAAAAGGATATTTTTTTTGTTCTGCATGAGATGAATTATGATAGTTTGATTTTTAATTTTTACATTGACTAAACTAACAAAAAGTTCTTTTGTATGTAGCGTTATCTAACACTTGTTGAACCCGGTGTTGGTGGTAGTTGGACACAATGGCAAGAGATTTCCCAAAAACCCTCTCGTACATCTTCTACTCCTTTAGGTGCTAGCCAAGAAACACACGCTGCCCAAGCAAACACCCAGCCAACCGCTGGACGTGTTGGCTGTGATGAGGCTGATATGGCCAACTTCGTTATTGCGTTTCCTAGAGCTACACGTGTCAGCTCCACGGGGACCATTAATGGCACGTTGTTGGTGAATGATTAAGGTGTCCCTATAAAGCACGTACAACTCCTAGGTAGGTTTTAATATTTTAATTATTTCATGTACTCTATCTAACACATATTTTATCATGATTTTTATTTTTAAATTAATGATAATATCTTCTTTTTCTGTGTAGGAAACAATGAGTTCTACAGGTTTTTGGAGAGCCATGCGTTGGTAATTTTTGGCCCAACCATATGCACAAGGTGGAATTCCCAGAATTCCAACCTGAAAAAATAACTTCTAGATTATCTAGAAGCCCTTTTTGGGGTGGGCACATTTGATAGAATAGCGATGGCTGGAGTAGCTGGAAAATATTTGAAATATACCAGGGACACCTATAGGATGCAATTGCAATTTAACCGTAGATACAAGTGTCCTCTCACAGTTCCAGAGAGTGAGTGGAGAGCACTCATCCATGATGGAAAAGAGAAAAGGGCAAAGAAAGAAGGAAAAATGCCAACTGGACCCAGAAGGTAAATTACAACTTTAATTCAATAGCTTTAATTTTCCCTATGTCTAAAATAAAAGTGTGCTACGTCATATCTGACTTCAATATTTTGATGATAGGTTGTCTGACACCTCGAAGGCAACCAAAGCTAGGATTGAAAAAAAGGGCCATCACAAGCTAGGCCAGGGCGGCTACTTGAAATTAGCCGCAAGAATTGTAAGTAGCTAAACATCTTATAATTAATTGTATCACCTTCCAACATTTTTGTAATCCTATCAAATAACATTAAAAATACACAATCATATGTAATGTAGGGTGATGACTTCGGAACAGAAACTACAGAGGAAGATAAAAATATCGCTTTCCATTTCAGCTATCAAGCCATAGTTGAACGTCGCAGAAGCTTGGGGCAGGTCCCAAGATCCAGAATGCCTGATAAGGTAAAACATTAACCTTTCAATATGTTTGTTTTCGTCCATAAATTTAATGTCTAAAAACTTTTTTTAAATCAGGGGAGCAGCACTACCGACGAGGCAAATAACCCAGTTTTAGAGCCAGATGTAGATGATCCTCACGTGCAACCTGATCATTGTAGTGGGGACCAGGCCGACAATGCTACTATCAGTGAGGGCCGTGACGGTAATTAATTTCCACTTATAATTTTTTCTAATTATACCTTGATGGTTGTTCTTATAACGTTTTTTGTTTAAATGACAGAGAATGTTTCCCTTGAGGATCTTACCACCAGAGAGGAAGACAGGGCAACAGTCCCAACGACGACAACTAGTGCACCAGGTAAATAATCTCATTGCAATTTTTTTTATTAATATTACCGAACTAGTTCAATGATATTTAAAAACTGACAATTAAAATTTAATATTATCTGTTTTTGTAGGCGATGCCCCGTCACTGGATGAGACCAGACATCTTGACTACGCAACTAGGTCAGCAGTGCGGGTCGAAAGGCACGAAACATGAGTAGAGCACGATGATATTGATGATGTAATTAGGAGCTTTAGAAATAGGAAGAAGAAAAAGAAAATTTGATAATGTAAAATATTGTATTATTATAAGACAAACGTTACCATACTTGGAATTTTTTTTGCATTATATAAAAAACTCATTTATCATACTATTTTTATGTCAAGCACTAATTTCAATGTTTCCTTGTGTACTTTTTGTTGCATTGTTTTTTTATTAGTTATTGAATATATTTTTTTATGCTCATGAAAGTAAAAAATGAAATATAGATTGGGTATTGGGGAATTGAGAGTGATGTGAGGGGGGGGAAAGGGGCCATAAGAGCTTCCACCTTCACGTGGTTGGCCTTGTTTAGTAGAGAATAATTTATTGGAGCGATTTAATCTTGGAGCAAACCTCCCTCGATCCAGCGTAGCAACAAAAAAGTCACTGTTGACTTAGTTGCTACTCTTTCAGATCGTGGGAGGCTTGTTCCAAGTTCATGTGACTCCAATAAATTGTTCTTGAAATGAAGAGGAGCTTATTGAGGTATGTTTTGACATTTTCAACATATGTTCTAACATTATCATAAGAATGCATCTTAGAGTAAAAAATACTACATCAATTACTTGTATTTATTGTATAGATAATGATGGATTTTGATTGACTTGGCAGTGCAGGGACAAATCCTCTTGCATCATGAGAAATACAACTTGTCAACCAGGGTCATGTCCAGGATATTTTTTCTTGTGCACTTGACCAGGTTCATAATGTCACATTTTGTAAGTTCCTTTACAGTTCATAATTCAGTGTTAAGCTTGTTCATGATTATTATCTAGGTTTTTTGTATGTGTTTTTTCATCTATTTGATTGTAAGCAACTCTGCATGTTTCCTGTTGTTCACTATGATTTCTCCATTTACCACTCCTAGGATGAATCCGAATTTATTGTTACATAGGTTACTTTATTGTTACTATGATTTCTCCATTTATGATTTCATAGGTTACATCATGTAAAGTTGTCAATCTCAGGTTGGTGATGAGCTTTAGTTCTCCAAATTTGGGGCTTTTCTGATATTTTCTCCCTCGTGTCATTCCTGCATCACCTCGTTGTTTGAGCATGCCAATTTTCTACCACTTGTACCAATTGGCACATGTCAATATCTGAGTGGTGCTACATTTCACCTATTTTCGGCCCACTTGACCACCTGAAAAACTCAAATCCACACACCGTGTGTCTTTATCATGGAGTGCCACATGTCCTAGATATTTTAGATGCTAACATCATGCTTCTAATGTGTTATGTCAACCAGTCACAGTGGTCCATGTGGCCTTGTGCCATGTCACCAGTCTGGAAGAGAGATTTGAGCCTTTTCTTTTCATGATTTTTCTATTATAATTTTTTTCTTCAGGACAGGAAATCCCTTTTGCAATAGATAGGGATTTTCCAATTTCCCTAGATTCATCTCCTAGGATACCCTTCAAGCCATCATCCAAGAGGCAATCTCCAACTCTCTGTTGTTGCCCTCTTTCCCTTGAATTATGCGCTTCTAGAAGACCAGTTAGGGCACTCTTCTAGCCCTTATTCCATTGCTTCATCATTGTATCAACTTCTTCGACAGGCTTCTTCTTCTTTTTTCCACTTAAAGGAAGAAAACACTACCCTAGGGTGAGGTTGCTCCTCAACTATCCCTACCGCACTTATGGACCAACCAGCAATATGAATGTTTCCATTACTTATCAAGACACCCCCTATGCTACTGCACATTAAATTCCAGGAGCTACTTGCTAATGAACCCTCCTACACTATGCCTAACGACCCTCCAAAAAATCCCTCTAACTATTGTTATATCAACCTCCCTTTTTGGTCTTTTAGACAAAGGTGACCCTCACACCATCAAGCACATAATGCTATCACAAGACTCAAACCCAATCCTACATTTTTTCTCCACAAACTTCTCTTCCAATTCCTTAAAATGTGATTTGTATTTTTTGAACAACTCGGCCCTGGTTAGGGCACCTATCCCTGCTCAAATCCACCCTTCCTCCCACCTGTAAGCCTTCTTCTTTATGTGTTCTTGTTGGAGATAGTTGTGGCCTTATTGTGGCTTGTAAGTACCTCTAATGGCCTTGCTACTGGACAATAGCACATTTATATTTGTAAATGAAAATGAGCAGACATAACATGGATCTAATTTTCCCCAAGGAATAAGGTTTAGACTTGGACTTCTCCTCCTAGCCATGATAGTCCATGGTGAGTAGAATGGAATGGTTAGAGATGCTTTTCTGTTGCACAACAATTCAGGACCTTGCCTATTCTTGAAATTTCAATGACATTGGGGCTATGGCAGCCTCCCACTCTGCCTCTTGGGCCTTGGTACTGATGCATACAGTAAAATTGATCATATAAACTAACCAAGCCCTCTAAAACCATATTTACAATCTCTTTTGTTCTTGGGAAAAATATACCTCTGGCAGAAACTAAATTATTTATAAGGCGAATTTCTGGTCCTGGAAACATTGTATTCATTTTAGTCCCAAAGTTTCAATCTTAACTGAGTTTGAGCAACCAGATAATATATCATGCAGTCTATAATCACACAGAAATTTGATACTTTTAATGTCTCAGCTACACTATATAATACAACTATCTAAAACGTTAAAAATCAAATCGTGTTCTAAAATGCTAAAAATTAGATCCTCTAGATCTTGTTGGCATCTTGTGCAGGATCACCATTTAGTTCTGCTTTAGGGACAACTCCATTGGCATGCTGCACTTCTTGGTGACTCATGTCTTTGATTTTAGCGCAGGTATGATTAATTCACTCTGGCCTCTACAACGTAGCTTGTCCCACAGTGTACCCTTCAAGACTCTACGTTCCGCTTCAGGACCCTCCTCTTACAGCAAGAATGCTAGGGATTTGTCCTGAGGTGTGCTAGATTTATGCGAGGGTCATCCATTTTAATCTTCCAAACTCTCTGATGTTCACTCATGCAATCTGACACAACTTCATATTTTCTTTCATGCATATGTGTTCGAGTTTAGAATTATAGATTAGCACATGGTTAATTGCTGCAAAGTGTTGATTGTGGTACTGTACAGTTACAGTAGCAATGGCCTTTTGTTTCGGAAATAAATCCTTGTGTAATCCCCTCTCCTTCCTCGACACATCTGGATAGAGGGCAGCTATTCTGAGTCAGTTAATTTGATTTGAACCCATGATCAATGCACTGTTGTTTGCCATGAAATTACATTGTCCTGATAGGTCTATGTGAGATGGCCTGTCAATGTGCCTTTATTTCTCATCTTACAGGTCCAAGCCAGGCATTGAGTCCAGTTTTTCTTCCTTTATTTCTCATCTATTCGTTTTTACTACTTTTTATATGTACTGTTAGCCCCCCTATGAAATTCTTGGCAAGCAAGCTGGGGGCTAGATTGTTTGGGAGCATTTAAGGAATGCCTTTCTCTGGGAAACCCATCCTCCTTGAAGTCTTTGTGTACTATGCATAAAATATAGCCCCTCTGCTAATCCATTTCTCAAAAGGCCCACTATTGCCCCTTTATACCCCTGCAAATACCCCCATTTTACCCTCCCATTTCCTTTTTCAAAATCCTTTTTATTCCTTTCATCCCCACCATCACCCTATTTAATTCTCCAAAATCCCCTTAAACTCCACCATTACCCTTTATTTCCCTAATTCTCCACCTCGCCTCCCTATTGTTCCTTCCCTTGGGCCTAAAAATTCTTTAAAATGTGCAAAAATCATATTTCGGGTCCTGGCCCCTTAGGCCGTAGCCCCGCGCTCCTTTAGCTTCCACGTGACCCGATGTTATGACCATAGCCCAGTTTTGAAAGGCGCTTATCATAGATCCATTTCGGGCGCAACCTCAGCTGTAGATCTCACCAAATCGAACGACTGTTATTCACTAGGGGGGTCGCTCCAAAATCTCATGGATGTACACCTTGGCCCCCCCGTAGTTCATCTCCACCGTCCAAGTTAATGTATGATCCGACGGCGGGGAGCGTGCCCGAAATGGTGGTCCCCACTCCACGCGTTTTTTTCCAAAACTGCCCGGTATTTTCCGCACCACCATTCGCGAGTCGGAGGTTTTCCCCGGAGCCCCAACGATTCCACTCAGCGCTGGCTGCGTGTCTCATGTACGGCGGCAAAACCGCTATAATTTCACACATTAATGTTCGGTTGGTGGCCGGGTAGCGGAATAAATGACGGCTGTCAGATCTTGGAGCCCTCATCCAACGACACTCATTCATCGAACCTGCACACTGCTTAACGCCTGACCATCGTGCCAGCTGACCCCCCATCCGTCGCTCCCTGCCGTCGATCTCCGCCCAATCGATGGTCCAGATCTATCCATGCATTTTTGACCATTCAACGGTCTCCCGCTTCACCCCGTCTCACCACGTCATTGCCACGAATACCCTCCGTACATATTCCGAGTCCATTATGTAAAACTGGTTTGTTTACGTGTTTGTCATTCATTTTTCACGTTTATTCGCCCTATGCCCTGCCGACCTCATACCAGAGCGATTTTCACCATTTCTTCCGCGATTTTCTCCCCCAACGCTCCTCTACAAGTTTTCTTTTCCTCCACCACGCCATCTGCACGGTCACGCTCATATTCCACATCATCCGTTGCTCCATCAATTGTTTTCCTCACCGTTTATTGCATTTTGCAGGGACATTTAGAAGGAATGGACACCATGATACACATCTACGCTACCAAGACAGATGAATTTGAAGAAGATCTGTTTCAGGAGCAGAATTTATTAGAAATGACTAAGGAAGTTGGAGACAGGGCCTGCATTAAAGAAACAAACTTTGAGCCCTGCGAGAATACCTTTCGGCATCATTTAGAGCGCAGTATGGCAAGATCAGAGAAGAAAGAATGTTTCAGAGCAAGGACAAGAGTTTAGAGCACAACCATGAAGGTTTCGGGCCTTAAATCAGTAGTTTGGGAAGCTAGCCCGGTTCGAAGATCCTGAGAATCGATCAGAGGGTCCAGAGCACAGTGAACGCACCATCAGGGTTTTCTTCCACTGGCAAAATGTTCCTCCTCCTGTGGTACAGGTCATCCATATTGTTTTCACTGCACAACCATACCCATGAGGGAACCGCCCTCCCAAATCACTGTTCGAGCTATCAGACCATGTGCAACATTTGTTTATTTCCCACAAGTACAGTAAAGTGTGGCCACCAGAGTGCATCACAGTCATATCTAAGGAAAAGGTAAATCTGAAGAAGATCATCCCTGTATATAAGTGGTGACAGAGAGTAAATACACAGCATTCAAATAGAATAGGCTTCGGCCCTGCATTCATTTTTGTGTTTAATATCACATTTAGTGTTCACCTACCTCCCCAGTCGACCTTCTGATCGTCATCTGCTATAAAGAACAGAAAGAAATATTTGTGATGGTTGTTGATGAGATATCAGTGGAACGCAAGTGTTTTCCTCTTAAGACAAGTTCTCTGTGTCTATTGTAAGATAGACTGAGATTAGATGTATTCAGACCGAATGTTCAAGCTGTGGGCTATGATGTACCTGATTGGTGTTGTTTTTAATATGACAAGCATATTCTTTGGATCCTGATCTAAAGCAGCTGGTGATGTTTTCCTTTCTCTGTATTTCTGATTGACTTGCTTTCATTTCATCATGTTTCTTCAGGCTCGCATCAGAATTTTGGCATAATATTTACCCTTGATAGGTACCTTATGTTGCTGCTCTCCCAGCCTTTTATGTTTTCTTCTTATATGTGTATCTAAATGTTGATTTCAATTGATTTAACCAGTGTAGTGGATGTTATTTCCTGTTCTCTGATGTATGAATTAATGAAATCTGTGTTTAGATGTTCTTGGTAGGATTAGTTGAATGTGTTGAGAACCTGGGAGGTCTAGAATCCTGTATCTGCCTCACTAGGAGCTTTCCATCCCAATTAAACCTTTCCAAGATCCCTTGTTTACCTCTAATTCTGTCCAAGCAGGCCTGGAGTTAAATGACCTCTGGCCTGATCTATAGACACAGTTGGATAGTTTCCCTTCACTCATTTTCAATCCGTAATGTCCCATCCCACCAATCATCCTTTAAGATCCAAATGCTCTAGATGACTAGCCCAATTGAAAGCTTGCACATTGATTGCAAATAAATCCTTTCTTGACTTCATAGCCTAATGGCTTTGATGTTCTCTGAGTTATCTGTCTCTACCTAAGCTTCCTCTTTGCTCATCCTTGTCTTATATTGGTCCTTCTCTTCCTGATTCCCTCCAACCAAACACAAACAATCAAACAAACAACCATGAGCCTATAACTAGCCTAAAATCATAACATCCGAGCTTTGAAGACATATACTTTGAATCATATAGAGAGATCCCTCTCTAGACCTAGGAGGGCTAGATCCTAAGGCCTGAAAGTGGTTCTATGTTGTCTCATCTTTTGGTCTTGCCAACTTGGCCAAAACATGGGAACCCCAACATGTACCAAAAGTGCCATTTCCAATGAAGGTAGGTGTTACTGAGAATTTTAGGTGAAATTTCTTTAAATTTCTCAAGTTCTTGCCCTGAAATTTGAACTCTCAAGCATGCATTTCGTCCTTGCCTCAGCTCTGTCTAGCAGAGCGGACTAAAAATTTAATGGCAGACATGTTTGTTCAAGTGAAGCCTAGCCATATAGAACTACCACCTTTATGGACTCTGCAAGAGGATTGCCTTTTTTTGGTTGCAATTAAAGTTCCATTTTGTTCATCAGGCAATACAAACTCTTATCAAATTACAAGGTGTAATTCCAATCTAACAAATATGGGGCAGACAACATGCCATGAACATCCAATTCAAAATTTCTTGTTAGGGTTTAAGTAGCTTACAGTTCTTGTTCCTGACATTAGTTTTTGAAATATCAATTTGATTTAAACTGTTTTAACCCAATTTTCTCTTGTTTTTATGGAAATTGGGTGTTTGTATCTACAAAATTTAATCTCTATTATTTTTTCTTCTCTTAGTATGAATACAATTTTAATATGTAAAACCCATTACAGTAAGTAATCAAGTGTTCACTGGAGAAGCAATACCCAGTTTCAATACTCATGCTCTCCTCTTTAGTATGGTAGTTCACTCAAGTCCTCCGCATCCTGCATACATCCTGACCTATGAATAAATTAATTGCGAGACTATCATGCTGGGATACACCATGTTCAAACTCTTTTCCAAAAGAGAAAACAAATTCATCTCCATATGGGCAGAGAGGAAGAAATTGCAGGTTTAAGGTTTAGTCATTGCAAATGGAATCACCACACTTTTGACTATTTTTCAATCCTCCCAAATGTTATTGAGGAAGCAAAAGAAAGTATATTGTTGATCCATGGACACCTGTTAAGCCTTTTATATAGTTTGAAGAAACCTACTATTTGAGAGGCTGAAGGTATACCTCTCCTATGCCTGGCGATCTCTATAATTATGACCCTATATGAGATTCAAATGATCATCTCTAGGGTCTATTATATACATTAACATAGTAGTCAAGCAAGGGTGTCAACTTCCTCACATTTTTTTGACTTCATATTTATGGATGAGAGTTTCTCATTTCAAAATCCATGGGTGGTAAAGGTGGAGGTGCTCTATCGGATCTCCATTTCATTATTTTTTGACAACACTCTCCTTATATTTCACGAATCCAAAAACAAAAGTACATTTTGAGCTCATTTTGGGATGAACATGGTCTTCAATTCCACCTTGCAAACACAAAATCATGTAAGTATTCTCTCCTTCTTTTCAAGGATAGCAGGTAGAAATGGTGACATCCTAGTCTTTCCTTTGAATGTTATTATTTGGTTCATCTTTTAACTCATTTTCAACATTTGTATCAATGTTGAACAGAGGATTGAAACATTAACAACCTTGGAGAGATGATGTTTCCAACTTCAGTTTTAGGATATTCAGGCTAAGTTCTGGTTTCTTGAAGTCTTTTTATCACACTTTGTTACACATGACTTTCATTTTCTTCTTGCAGAATTTCTAGAAATGAATGGATATCTTGTGGACTGTTGTAAACAAATTTAGTTCTATTACCATGCTCAAGAGAATTTAATGTTTTTCATTACTTGAGGATAGAGATATACCATAAGAGCTCAGTTCTGTGTTGTAGCCTTTTATTAAGACTTGAATCAATTAAACCCTCAGACCTACTACAACCCTATATTGAGGCTTGGTTCTATTGAAGCCGCCATACTTTCGACCTCTTCATTGCAGTCTCAGGCCAGGGATATAGCTACAGGATTTTGACATATTTTATGCAGTGAACATCTATTAAAATCTCAAATTATCTCCTATTTACTGATGCTTGGATAGAACTTTCGAATTAGCTAAGTCACCTATTTACTTAAAACTAGCACATTTGGCGGAATTTTTTTTTTAAATATTTTTAACCAAGATTGAATGTTATGTATTACATATAGAAATCTGGAGGGGAATGGAGCATTCAGGTTGTAAAATGTATTACTTCAGTCTTATGATTTATCAATATTCTGTTGGAATATAAGTTGATTGCTGGTAGAGTTCTGTTGCGTTATTCTGTTGTAAATTAAGTTGACCGCTGGTAGAGTGCTGCTGCATTGTACCTTTGAGGGTATCTCTATTTTCGAAGAATACAAGAGAATGCTACTTTTAATTCGAGAGGCCTCTATTGAAGGCATTTTTATGTTGAAGGAATTTTTTTGAATTCTTCATGTATCTTCAAATAATAGGGTTTTACTTGAGCGAGGGCTACTTCTATGTTATTGAAAAGGTGTCTCTAAAATTTGCATCATTATGTACCTTTTGACATTCATTTTAGCACAATGAATCAGGCCACAAAGAATCATATAAAGAGAGAGATATGTCATAGAACTCAACTACCACATAGGCATAATGCCACAAAGATTTCAAAACTTGTATGTCAGAGCGTCACAAAAATTCAATATAATATAATGCCATAAAAGATTCAGATGCCACCAAAGAAGTCATAGGTTCAGATCTATCGTGAATGCTTCTTGTGTTTTTCTATTGTAAGAAATTCTCCCAATATTTTGAGATTAGATGCTTCAAAAAATTTATTGTTATATGATCATTGATACTTCAGATCACATTTCACATATATACGGTACTCTTCCAAATTTTGTTCTGCTTCATTCTCTACCTTCATTTGCCCATAAAATATTTATCCTTCTGTAAAGATTATTATCATAAACTTGACCTTCAACCTTAAGAAAGAGCGAGTTATAATCGATGGTTAACAGGTTTCAAACTTCATTGGATATTCTTTCATCTTCTTTCATAAATCACAAAGAATATTGTATCGAATGTCATGTATAGTCACATGTAATTGTTTGGTGTCATCATAAGTGCTTGTTTCTGTAACTTGGTCGAGAGATTAGCTTCAAAGAGATGTAGGATTTATTCTTTTAGTCTTGGTCATAGATTCCTTTAGGATTCAACCTACCGAAATTTTGGAAAGATGCTTCAGACCATAGTCTCAAATTAGGATATAGACGTTTGGATTGCAGACATAGAGCATAGAGGATAACTTACTCGTAAAAGGAAAGAGAATCTATCAAGAGTATTTATTTGGCTTCCAATAACGTCTTTCAATGATGGCTACTACAAAGAAGATGATCTTCAAGTCTATTTGTTACAATAGCTAGCATTCATACATTGAGAATTACTTACACAAGTAAGAATTACTTAGCTAGAATTACTTACACAGGTAAGAATAACATCTAGGAAGGGATATAACCGTAGGGAAGAAGCAAGAGGTTCCTTAGCTTCTCATATGCAAACGAACCATAAATATGTTCATCCCAGGACTTAAGAATTAGGTCAATAAAGGAACCTTAATTGGCACAAAAATGACACAGAATCTCGAAAATCTTCTCTAGCTCCCCAAATCAATCATGGTATTGTGGATAAACTATAACCCCATCATTTTCCCTTGCATTGTATTATAGTTCTTGGATCCTTCTTGAAGCTTATCAATGAGTCTTTTACCCTGTTCTTAACCTGCGGCTTCTAAAAATTCAAAAAATTATTCGGAATTCGGCTCCATGTCCCCTGTTTTGGCCTTCATTTCTTTAACATCCTTGTATATTCACAGATATTCACAGATTACTGCTTCCATTATTGATCAAATTCACAGATTTATTCATTAGAGCAGTGAAACAAAACTATGCATTGCTTACCATATCTATGTAATTTTCCTGCAGACATTGTTCTGATGGTGACCCTTTTCGGGTCGAAGTCATTACAAAGCTGAATGCACTTGAAATGGAAATAGAAAATGTAGTTTGTCATGCCCCAGTGTGTCATGGTTATGTGGTAACATTTTCTATGGAAGCTTTATGTACTATGTGAGAGTTGTGTTATTCTATTGATGCACCAGAAAATATGTATAATATTATTTTGATCAAAGTGGGTGCACCTCAATGTTTCTATTTTCATGTGTACTGTGTTTATAGCAAACTGAATTTTGCTACTCCATTTCATTTCACGTGTTTCCAGGCAAAATCAAACAGGTTCTTGAAAATGGTTGCATGATTGGTGTAAACCCCTTAGTTGAGATTTTGTTCTTATTTTTCATTCTGGGAAAATTAAAGAGTTTGCATTTATAAAGGGAGTATGTCCATAAGTACAGGTGTGAAGGTGCCAAATACAATTTTCATGTTATGAAATGTGTCACCTAAAGAAACAATAATGACGAAAATACCCTTACCATTCAAATCACATGTATTTTCTAGAAAAATTGATGGAGATTGGGAATGCGGATCTTTCCATTGAGTTATCTGATATTCATTCATGTTAATTGTTCAAATTCCCATATTTTTTTGTTGATTGGATGTTCTATGTAATTAATTATTATGGTCTCTTCTATGTGGAAAGAAATCGATATAGAAGCCCATTCTTTATTACTGATGGATTCAAATCCCCTCTCTAAATTCAGAAATATGTTGGTTCATATGTATTTAACAGGGTAGCCAAATCATGATTTACCTAGGGATTTACTTTTCTCATGGATTCTAATCACATTCCAGACCTTCAGCACATGTACTCTCTTTTTAAAAGGGTGAGTGCACTTGAGCTGCTTCAGCTAGCTCTCAGTGCATACATTAAAGCTACTAGGCAAGGCATTGTATTGGATGAAATGAAAGACAAGGACATGGTGTCATCACTTCTAGACTTGAAAGCACAACTTGATACAATATGGGAAGAAAGTTTTTTGAAGAATGAGGCCTTTTCTAATACTATCAAGGATTCCTTTGAGCATCTGATAAATCTAAGGCAGGTTAGTTACTATATGTTTATGCTCATTTTCTTTCTGTTTATACAGATTTAATTATATAGGTTAGTTACTATATGTTTATGCTCATTTTCTTTCTGTTTATACAGATTGTTGATTGAATTTGTGCTCTTGATGATCAAATTAAGTGAGACAAAAAGTTTGAAAGGATTAATGACAAAAAAGCTAAAGGTAAGTAATGAAAGAATTTTTTTAGGCAGACAATTGCATTCATAATATTAGATATATTGTTTTTGAATTTATCTGAATTATGGCTTTTGTCTGGAGAACCGACCAGTAGAACTTATTGCCAAATTTCTTGATGAGAAACTTTAATCTGGTAAGAAAGGTACTTCAGAGGAGGAGTTGGAGAATACACTAGATAGAGTTCTCTTTTTGTTCAAGTTTATTCAAGTAAGGGACCAACTTATATTCATTTATAAAATTCTTATATACTAACTAACACCAACAAATGAGATGTACTAATAGCTTAACATTGCCTCATGTACGCATTGTGGTAGAATTTAAAAGTGGTATGAGACCCAAATGTACATCTTCAACCATTATGATGCCAGGTAAAAACCCACAGTCCCCACTTTCTGTGTATGAAAATTGCACCTCCTATTCATTTCCCAATTAACCTCAAGACCTGGGCAATTTCACGATACTTTAGTTGCTGGACTGGCAATTTAAATAGATATGGCGGAAGCTTTAATATCTCCTCTCCTATGGTTATGGAACCGTATACAACAACCAACTTCAACTCTAAGGTTTTTAAACCAAATGACCTCACAGCCACACTATCTCATTCTCAAATTTCAAACATAAGTAATTGACACCAATTGAATTCAACCTCAAACACCATATCGGCTATAACACATTCATGCTTATGCATAACACCAAGGGTTGAATTTAATTAAATCACATGACATGTGATTTCGGTCCCACAACCCATAAAACCATCATAACGAAATTTAATAAAACCCCACCTTTAATTTCAGGCCCACAGAAGTTTCCACGTACCTTCACACTTCTGTGGAACTTCATCAATAGTTTTATGCATATCCACCTTTATTAAATCTTGACTAGGACTTAATACAAAAATCCGACGAACATAAGCTCATACGATAATTCACCAATATAATCTTTGAACTTGGGTTAAGAACTAACCACCAACATATTACAACATTCGGCCCATACAACATATAACTATATTTGGGCCCCAACACTAACATACCTTTCGCATCTACGGTTGTAGTCCTATCGCGCTCCCACCAACGAATCCAATGGCAGTCGCATGATAACCTCGCTCGCCCTTTAACTTCTCAGTGTCACGTGATGAAATGGGACCCATCCTTTAACTTTCCCTCTACATCCAACGGAAGATGCATCATCGCTTCAACCGTCACTAATCTAATGACCAAGATGGAAATCACGTTTTTTTTTTCTCCGAACCTTAACGTTCAGAAAAAACGTGAAACTTGCGGTATTAGAATACCGCCACTTTGTGACGTGTCAAACGCCGACGCACATCGCGTTTTTTTTTAGCGGTGTCACTTACCATTTTAAAAAATGTGAACCCACTGGTTTTCTCCACAGAAACCGCCTTGGCGTTTAATTAACTCAGGTTACCAATAGAACTATGGTTCCATTTCTTTCACTCCACTTCTGGTGACTTCAATAATGAAATTGGATTTCGGGATATAATCCCTTGTCAACCAAGTTTAAAACAACAACTCTGCTCAAGGTTCCATTGAGCTTCCTTCACCACTTTGTTTCATTCTCTCACCTTTCCCCACGCTAACGCTATGGCATATAACTTCTTTGCTCTAGATTTTGTAGAGTGTGGTTACACAACCCTTCCTTCAACATTTAACCAGAGTTAAAAGGATTTTGTGCCTCCATTACAGCAAAATCTCTATATGGAATTCAAAACCTAAATCGATATTAAAATCGATTCTCCCTTCGCATGTGGAGCCTTATTTAATGTAATTTTATCACATCTCTATTCACAACTGGATACGAAAATCAGAGACCTGTACAGAGTCTCACATATAGTTTCCCATATAATTAAACCTCTCCACACAGAGTTCAAAAAAATTCCTCATTATGCTTACGAGCTCAATTATAAACCCTTCATACATTCAGTCCTAAATCATGGCCCTTGACATCGATTCTTCCACTGAACCAGAGCATGTTCTAGCCTTATCACAGAGTCTTAATTTCATACACAATACCCAAGGATGCAAGGCATTCTTCACACATAATAAATCAACAATACACATACATTCGTGAAAAATTTCCTTCACTCATATATTTACAGCCCCTTTAGTGCCCTCGTCATTCCCCTTGAGTGGAGACATAGCTCCCCATTCTTTTGTCTTTCTCTTCTGCAACCTTTGATGTATTTTTTCTTAATTATCGTTCATTGTACAATTCTATATATTACATCGATTGGTTTTTGGCCATTCAAATACAATGTACATATACACAATACTGATCTGGGAATCAAATCTGGGGTATTGCATTCCAGGCTGGTAATTGCTTGAAGTTGATGAGACTAATTAAGAGCTCTGCAGGACAATCACTTACCTGCACCCTTGTCCCAAAAATCATTCAATGTATGAAAACCTTGATATGCCATCCATCTTACTGAAAAGGAATTATCCCAATCTGCTTTCTTTCCATTGAGAAAGTCCAAATTGATCATGCAGCCAAATCCCATCTAGGGCAATAAGCCACATAGTCCAAATGCATTTTTTTGGTTACTAACTGTTACCAAGCTTGCCATTTTATCTTGAGAGCGCATGAACCTGAGATATTAAATGGTTTGACTAGACCAGTTATGTCAGTGAGACCAAATGGTCTAGGATCACTATTAACTTGTATATAATTTTGGAGGCGGTGCAGAAAAATATCTTTCAGGATGCATTAAAGGTGGAGGTGCATTAGACAATGTTTTCATTTTCCGTGGTGTTTTGATTTTTAGTTTTTTCTCTAGTGCCATCCATTGTTTAAGTCCTAAGTTGTTCACATTTTTTTGCATCACAATTCTTTGTCTATGTTAGATACTATCATTCTTTGTTGATATTAATTATTTATACTAATGTACTAATGTTTATACCCTAATGTTTTTTGCATGTGTTATTTCCTCGTCATTCATTGCCCATGCTTTACAGTTCCTTTAATTGTAGTAGTCTCAACTAGTCAATATTTCACTAAGTTGAGGAGATGTAATTAATGTAAAGAATGTTGAGTGTTTCTTCAGATGTTCATTATTTACCATGAAATGCAGCTTGCACTGCTACTGCTAGTTGTGGATGAAATGAAATGTGGATAACAACTTCTACTGCTACTTAGGAATGAAATCAAATGAAAAGGGGATAAAAATTAGGGAATATCAAATAAACATTGGTTTGATTTGAATCAGATTATAGGGATTATGCAAAGATTTCTTGTGATGGGTTAGCTAGAATTTTATTACTATTAAGATCTAGGACTTGGTTAGGTCCTGTAAGGCACTTTTGTACTAATATTTCCTGGCGAGTTGGTATAAGCAATTGCTCTTTTCCCAGACTCAGCTGTAGTTATTGATTGCAATGTTTCCAGATTCATCAGCATAGAGTAAGTTCTAGAAAATGGTAAATGACTTGAGAATAACTCAAGAGCCAGCCCATTGTCAAATCATCAACATAACTGGGTTCCATTGTATTGCATAACTTTTGCACAATACTCGGCAGGGGCTCTTAATTTGGCCAAGCATAATTGATCTTAATTAGCTCTATGATTATTCTTACATAGAACATCCTATCAATAACATTTAATGTTTTTCTAATGAACAGTGGACATTCAAGTTTTATTTTCATTTGAAATACATATGGGAGACATGGTGATATTGATGCATGATTTAAAATTTTCTTCACTTGTTTTGCATTCAATAGGATTTGGCAACTGTGGTTCCAGGTCTTGAGCCAGGGGGAATTGATCTTCTCTCAGTAAGGACAGACATTATCTTTCCTTCTTTGGAATATGGTCAAAGGATGCCAGGTTACAATTATTCTTAATGCTGACAACTTTGCTGTTTGTTTCTTTGTTTTTCTGCCAACATGTTCCCTCCTAGAAAATGCTGTGCCTGGAGCCCAGTAGACGGATCACTGCTCGTAGTGCTCCGGAGCACGAGTATTTCAAAGATATAGGTTTTGTACCCTGACCTGTATATTAGCTATGGGGATAAGAATATTATTGGACTGTTGTAGCGTAGCTTGGATCTTCTCACCAGTGGGTTGCTCTTTGGAGACTGGTAAACTAGATGGAAACCTGTATAAGTAACACGATTAAGTATACCATGTTTTTTTTTGTATTTTGTATTTTGCCACATTTGTTAAGGATTTGCACCTTTGGTGTAGATGGATTGTGGTGGTTCTAGTGATTCAAGACTATTGAACAAAACTTTATTTGGAAAGCAAGTTGTTTGCTATTGTCAAATATGACTGATCATTTGAAATTATTTGCCATATGTTGTTACTGATGGGGTATTTTATAATATTGTGCAATCTAGTTTTCTATGCTTTATAGCGCGAGTATTTACTTGTTATGGTGATGTGTAGAGGATATGATATTCAAGAGTTTTTTTATGCTGGTTTCGATGAAAACATCTCAATAGTGATGAAACCCTTGCTTTGAATCATGCAAGGTTCTAATGGTGATGAAACCCTTGCTTTGAATCATGTAATGTTCCGATGGTGAAAGAGAATGCTTATTTTGGATTCCAACGACGAAACTTTTCTTAAAAGTCCAGCCCATAGAAAAAGGTGAAATGTTGCTTATAAATGTCTATTGTTGTGCAAGAAGTCTTGTTAAAACATGCAATATGATATATCCACGTGATTTCATTTTTGAAGCACGGTTTTTGATTGGGAGGCATAGTTGTTTTCCAGCTATATTTCAAAATTTAAACTTGCTTATTCGTGACGATTGTACAAAGGATTTTAGTGACATTGTATTCGCTAATTGTTTATGGATAGTTGGTGAATGGTTCATTTTGTACCTACAATCTTATTGTAGGTACGAGGACCTTGGTCCCTAGGAATTAAGGGCCCCCCTATTTTCGAGAGATTTTCCTTGTTGCATGAATACTAGGGTGCCTTGTTGAGAAAAATTAAGGGTATCTTCTATGATATTGATGTATTTTCTTCAATGGATTTGATGCACCATATGTATCCACTGATGATGAAGTAACTCTGATTATCTTGATCTACATGGATAGCTAATTTTTGGTGTTGTTTGCTCATGGGTATCACTACATTATTGAGCTCTTTGGATTGATGATGGGGCTGATCCTAGCTAATTGCTTCATGTGATCATGTTCTTCTTCAGAAGAGGTTGGCTAAGTAGTTGATCATTGTTTTTCCAACACGAATGGTGCATTTTCTTGTTTGTGTAAGCAATTTTCCATGAATTTAGGTTCTTGCATTGTTTCATTGGTGATTGACATGTCTTATTGCTAAAGTTGTTTTGGTTATGAGAAAGTTGTGGGTAGTTTCAAGACCCTCTTAGTTGCTTCTTTGAGTTTAGGTGCATGTTCCCTAGACTCCTTCCTTTCCTAGTCACGTACTGCAACTGGTCAGGCATGAACACATCTTGGGCAGTGTATCGAGAACTGGTGGTCACGTAATATGGAGCATGTATAACTGTCATGGTCAACCATCTGCGGGCATATGGGGTCCCTGAAGAGTTGCTCCTTTGATTTTAGGTGCATGTTCCCTGAAGTGATTGGATTTCACTAAAGGATTAGATGGGCTAGAGCTTGTTTGATTATTTAATCTTTGCCTCTTTCATTAAAATTTCCTTTGTTGATAGATCCCTCACAGTCAATGATAGTTTATGACTGAATGGCAGCGAAAGGTTGAATTGAGAAAATGTCTTCTCTGTAGAATAATATTTAAGCCTTATTGCCTAACTGTGTATGTGCTATTGACATTCTCTGAAGAATTACTCTTCTGAATTTTGAACTCTGTGTATAATTGGAAGAAGAACAATTGCTGTGTTAATTCTCCAGTGGCCCTCTCTGTCTGTGGTTGAACGCAAGTCTATGTGACTAATGTGAATATGTACACTTGGTATATAACCCCTGTAAGAGGCCGAGAGTGAGTTGTAGTGGTTCTCAGTCCAAGTGAGGATATTAAACCTTTGTATAAGGCGTTGAGTTCTGTGTGTTCGAACAAAATTCATAGGAGTGAAACCTTGTTATGCTTTGGTTGCCCAAAGAGCTTTGAAACCCTGTCGAAGGTGGAAAACCATGCCCGTTGAAGAATTTAACATGCTTTATTGTGAGTTAAACGATATCATTGAGGCTTGACCCCAGAGTTAATGGGGCGGAGGTTATACAAAGAAATGTGCTAACCATAGTAGAAGTCCAGTCGAGTACTATTCAAAACTCGGGAGTGGTTTTGCGAAACCAAAATAGACCTCATCGTGCAGCTTTTGGCCAAAGGTGAAACCATTAAAAAAAAATGCGATCCCATTACATGATGCTACATTGCTGGGGTAATACCGCCCTCATCTCGTTTTTTTGAAGTGTTAAAGTCAGGTGGGCAAAAAATGTGATATTGTTGTCCGTCGTCCGATCTGGAGGCCAAGAGATCTGACGAATATTGCGCGTTCAATTGCACGGAGGTTAACTTAAGGTATGAACCATTGACTCATGTTGAAAACCGCTTGTTTATGAGTTTCGATGTGTGGGGCCTGTAAATACAATACGTTATGAAAACATCATTTTAATGTTATAACCTATGCTTGAATGTTATAAGCGCTGGTGCATATGTTAAAGTCGTCGAACCATTGGTTTAATGATACGTGATAAGGTCAAAATACGAAGCAGTTGTTATGTTATGATTCAAACCTTAGAGAGAGGGGGTTAAGTAGTGAGTAAGCTAATATAGTTGATAAAACAAAATAAAGGAAGGGGTTCACCTATGATATAAGTGCATGGTTAAGCTGTGACCCTCGGGATATTTTCCTTTTTATACAGTATCTAAGGGGAGGATTTCTATTATAATTCGAGCGCTTTATAAAAAGGGCCAACCTTACAACATAAGATATATATATGGTTTATGCACGCTGCAATAATAATTTTCATTTTTTTTTTAATTTAACCCGTCGTCGATATACCGATGCTTTATAAGCGTCGGTCTTGTGACGCCTTATAGGCATCGGTCTTGCAACGTTCCATTTTAAAAAAAAAAAATTAATTGTTCGTCGGTATTGCGACACTTCTTCCTGGCGTCGGTCTTGTGATTCTCTTGCAAAGCATCGATATTGCGACACTTCAACAAAGCGGCGGTCTTGCAACACTCTTGAAAAGCGTCAATATTGTGACACCTCAGAAAAGTGTCGATCTTGCGACACTTTTGCAAAGAGTCAATATTGCAACATTTTAATAAGTGTCGGAAGAGTGACGTTCAAAACGTCGGACCCCATATCATTGGAATTGCGACACTTCAGAAAAGCGTCGGTCTTGCGACACTTTAATAAGCGTTGGAAGAGCGACGTTCAAAACGTTGGACCCCATATCGTCAGAATTGAGACAATTTATAAACGTCGGAAGAGCGATGGTTGTTTGGAAACGTCGGAAAATGTGTCAGTATTGCGACACTTTGGGAAAGCGTCAGAATTGCGACGTAATGGCTAACCACATTTTGTCCAGCCTTGAATTGTTGCTCTTGCGACAAATATGTGTTGGAATAGCGACGAAGTGGCTGTTGGAAATTGGGCCAAATTTTCTAGTGTCTATTATATATTAGGGTTGTTACCATGACACTAATCTAGACATGGTTTGTAGTCTTTTTCCAACAAGACGGATACTAACGCTGGCTCTTACTGTTGGCAAGAGTTGATTATACAACTTCATATAAGGAATAACATGCCACTGTAGCAAACACAAGCACTAAATAATTAGGGCTGATAAACATTCTCCAAGCCAAATCACCTTCCACTAAAGGAATTGGAAAAGGGGAATATTCTTACCTCCACTAAAGAATCTTCTTGAACCAATCAATAGTGACCACACCTATGCTACTTTGAAGCATGTTGTCTTTTTTTTTTTTCCATTATCTCACATCTCTCTTATTACAAATGGCTCTATGCATATTTTACATCTATTGTTGGTGCATTATTTGTATTTTTCTTTTTAATTATATGGTGGAGCGATATTCATTGTTTCGAGTATCCTAATTCATTCTCAATTCAGGTTTGATGCAAAGGGGTAGTCCTAGAGCTTCAAGTGTAGGTATTTCAGTGGATAGTCACTCCCTTCTCAAAGGGTCATACATGATACTAATTTTCTTGTTATTTTTTTATAGGGTATCAACTATCTGTCCACACTAGGAAATTCAGGTTACTGTTGATCTCAGAATCATGTGTTAGCATGTGGTAGTGTGCTTTTACTTGTTGTTTCTACTTTGTGGAAATATTTCTTCTTACTTAATCAACAAGGTGAGTAATCACTAATCACGTTTATTCCTCCCATAACAGTTTTATGTTGTATATGCCCAAATAATTTTGTGTCAAGTTATTGCTAACCCTCACTCATTCCTTGTCTATTGCTTGGATATAGGTCATGAATTTAATTCCACTTATACTTTCTTGATACATGCATGACTTGTAATTAGACTATAATCTTACCCAACATACCCCATTAATTCCATCAATGAAGGAATTAATTGAGACATATATCCCCTTCCTCGGTGAAACAAACCCTATATTTATTCTCCATGGTAGAACAAGACTCATAAATTTATATAATTTGGCATGCATGCCATGCCTATTGCATTATTGACTAGTGGGAGGATGCACATATCATTAAATCATTGTTGTCACTCATATCTAGTTAAATAAACTAATATATTATAATTTGTTAATTACTTTATAGACCCAAAAATTTCATGCACGTAGTACAAGAGGATATTCATAAATTATTGTTTGAGAAACTCTTTTTTTCTTCTTCAGTTTCATATGTGTATCACCTCTGTTTTTTCCATTACGCTAGTAACTGAGTTCCATATTTTTGTGGTCTAGCATTTGAGGCAGATTCACATAATTCACAATTTGAATGACCTACCTTGAGTTTTTTGTTATGTCTCTTGTAAACATGCAATGTAACTCTAATTTATTAGTGGTGTTAGTCTAAAATTAAGGATCCTTGATATCAGTTGGTTTATTAACATAAATTCTTTACTTATATCTATTGTTCATTCTTTGTGCACTATGAGAGATAATTCCTGTGGTTTAGTCTATCTGGAGCAACATAGAACTTCCATACAAGACTGGTAGGATGATAAATGACACTAACTAACATTCATTTCATTTTCTACGAAGGTTTTTGGAGAAATCAAGCAATTTAGATAACCATTTTGGCATTTCCACACAAATCCATTTGAGAAAAATATTCCTGTTTACTAGGATACATACACACACTTCCATTTGAGAAAAATATTCATGTATGCCAGGATACCAACAATTTAATACAGATGATATCTAGCATAATTTGATGTTTTCTTTCTTTTCGCATAATCACGGTGAACACGTTTCTAACTATCACATTGGTGACTTTTTCAAATGTTTTCTTGGGTATCATAATAGGGTAAATATTTTAAAGATATTACTAAATTGTAATGGACATAGAAGGGCTTCTTTAATTACCTTCAATATGTATTTATTCTAGATTTCCAAAGTCCAAATTATTATAACTTTTCTTTTTTTCTGTCAATCTTGTAGGCTATCTTGTCATACACTCAAGCTCAGGAGAAGTTTGCACCACACATATAGTAGTTAACCTTTTGTCTTGGAATTTTTGTTCTGTCAAATTTTGTGCACTTGAGCCTTCGTTTTCTGAGATGATATTTTTTCATTCACAAATTTGTACCTGATCTAAAATAGGAGGAAATATAACTTCACATATATCATTTCATTGTCAAGAGAACAAGAGTAATGCCATAATAAGCATTGCAGTGATCATAAACATCTTTTCTGCCAAATAATTATGTTGCTACTGATGTTAACAAGGGATTTCCATAAAAATATTATCACGTTAATTATAAGATGCTAGCTCTGGATCTACCCAAAATTCATGTAGCACATCATAGTTCTCAGATTAAGGCTTCCTATTTTAGATGCTAATGTTGAGAATTGCCAAGACAAACATTATCATCAAACTAGAGGTTTCTATTCACAAAAAATATCCACTGTTATGGTCAATAAAACATCTTAATTTCAACAACAAATACAACATGCCTTACATAGGATTTATTATTTTATTTCAAGCAAGGGATCACACGATTGCTAGAAGAAATCACATGTTGATATTTTTTCATAGGGTTTCAAACATAACATCTCAAATATTTCAGAGAGTTGCAATCATTATTTAAAATAAATTGGATACCACCTACATGTAAAAAAACCCAGTGACAAGAATGAATAGTCAAATCAAAGCACCCACAAAATTACCTGCTTCGTTCATCCAATTCAATTACACAAAGGTGTAGCAACGAAAAACAAAAGAAACTCCCCTTTGAAATTTACATGGCCTCTAATTCATCTTCAAGGAGGATGTTGTTATACATAGTACCAACACTATGTTGTGATGGGTATACATAAACCCCCTCACTTATTTATTCAACTATGAGCGATCATCGACTTGATTTGGTCATCCTCATACCAACTTGGAGTGGAGTCTGATTGCTTCTATTCGAGATATTCATTCCAACACTTCTTTATCAGTTGGGAAGTTCAATATTTATGTCTTGATTCAAGTCATCATAAACCCACTCTCTCTTCTAGAAGATATTTCTGACATTACATTGAGTTGGGCATGCGTACTCACTATCTGTTATATCTATGACAATTTTATAGCACTCCCTTGTCAAATGAACAGATCAAGATCATACTCATAACTAGGAAAGATTTGAATGTTGTAATGGAACGATGCCATATGATGCCTTATATGGAAATACTTGCAGTGAAAAGATATGTTATGAAGTGATATATTGTCTTATTAGAAGGATCATATATGATTGATCATACATTATTGTACTGTTGTGAGAATATAGTCTTGTATGATTATCTGAGGTCAATATAAACATAAATAGAACTTGTTTGAACCCATGGATACAAAGATTCAGACATCACACAATATTCCTTGATTAAAAACAAATCTCTGGCTAAGGCATTAGACCTTAAAAATTGAATATGAACACTTTTATGTTCTTAGGACAAGATTTCTGCGATTAGGTTTTATAATTGTGTAATCATAACTTTCATAATGGAGGCTGAATTTTTTTTCTTAAGGACTGAATAAAGAGGCTTTAAGGCTTGAGAAATCTGAGATAATTGAAACAGACAGCATGATATATTCTAGAAATTAGAGTGAGAAGGAAAATCTTATTCCACTTTCATGAAAATATAAGTCCTTGTGCCATAGTATCTAAGCTAACCAAGCAAGCATGTCATTACCATACGAGCCTCAAAAAAAATCTGTCATGACTGATTAGTCTAACTCTTTCTTGGGCTTGACTTCTCCTCGCTTTTATTCCATGTTAAAATTCGAGTTAACATGTTCTATGCTAGGTTAGTTACTTCATAAGAAATTTGTATTAGACCATAAATCAACAACATATTAATGTAAATAATGAAATAAAATTTAAAGTAAATGTAGAAGACAAGCCAAGCCACAAGAACAAAAGATATGGCACAAGCCACGGAAAAGCCCCAAATATGGGGAAAACCCTTGATCAATTCTTCTTATTATTATAATCAAATGTTCAACAAAGGTAGAGGGAGTATAACCATGAGCTCGACAATATGAATATCAGAATGATTCACTGCTCAAATAAAAAGAAGCGCCTCTGCAAATATGATTTCTATTTAGGTTTAACCTTATGCTAATGAATTATACTAATCCATCTGATAATCTCATTCTAGGGCAGTGGCCTTCCTTCATAATATACAAAGCACATAAATTAATATAACTGGACTGATAACATCATCTTCATGTTTACTTGAATATGGAGACAAGGCCCATGACCTAGCTGTGAGAGAAAATAACCTCACAACTGCTTTTGACAACGACTGTGACTGACCTGAAGGAATGTGACTAGTAGTTGGAGAGGAGGCTTACATAGAAAAACCTCCATCCAGTGACCTTAGATAATAGCGGCTACTTTTCTGCCCTTACAATTTTTTGAAATATTTGATGATTTGTGACCAGAATCAACCATTGCAAGCCCAAATCTAAACCATAAATACCTCGGGCTCCTGCCTATTGAACCCTGCCTAAAGATGAGAAGAGATCACAATAGCTAGCCCAGACTGGCCTAAAAACCTTTGGCCTTCCTAACAGAATATACGCAGCCCTGAGATGGAAGAGAAAACCCAAGGAATAATACTCATTCATCCTACTTCACAACTCGACTACCTCAAACATGATTCGACCTCTATATATACTAAACAACAGGCTTGAAGAGACCTTGTTGGGAAAAATACTAAGAGGGGGGGGGTCAATCAGAATTTACAGCATATTCAGAACTTTTACTTTTTCTTGCTTCTAAAACCCATACGCTACTTTCCTGAAATAGACTCGCGTATACACGCGGATATCCTTTATGAAACTAGCGTATACACAGATATCTAATTATGTCAAGAGTTCTTTACTTAAATCATTCCATCAATCAATCATCAGATGTTTAATAAATAGTAAACATGTGCAGTAAGAACAGAGTAAACCATCACACAAAGCATCACACATGAACACCAGGATTTTTAGGTGGAAACCCAAGTTGGAAGAAAACCACCGCTGCAGTTGCTCAGCCTTCAATATTTTATTATAGAGAAAACATGTTACAACATATGTGCTGGCACAGACTTGACCAACACGCAGGCACCCACCTGCGCTCGTTTACCAGCCTCTCCTGGAAGGGAGCTACGACCCCCTGACTCGTTTACCAGCCTCTCCTGGAAGGGAGCTACGACCCCCCGATCTCGTTTACCAGCCTCACCTGGAAGGGAGCTACAACCCCCTGACTGAAAGCTACAACCTTCAGCACCACCTTGGACCACGTTTCATCAATTTTCACATTGGATCCAACCACTTCAATAGAACAACACCTGCAGGCCACATTTCATCATATTTTTAGACTAGGACCCTTTCCATACTTTTATGCTCAAACATACAGACAAACTGATACAGACAACTCAGCACTGTAGAATACAGATAGCAGTAACACAGCAGAATAGATCAGACATTTCTTACCACAGTCTTCAGCAAACCCTAGTTTGCATACGCGCTTTCACTTCACTGATGTCGCGTATATACGCGCTTCCGTCCACACAAACCAGCGTATACCTTAGTGTATATTTTATTGCGCATACGCGCTTTCTCTTCGCTGAAGCCGCGTATATACGCGCTTCCTCCGCGGCGAAGTAGCGTATAGATCTTCAATCATTACAGAGCAGCATACTTCATCAGATCAGATGTTCAATTCAGATTTACCCTTTTACTTCAGACAGATGCTCGCCTAGATGTTCGCCTCATCACAGATCTAGGCCTTCCATGAGCAGATCTAGTAGATACAAGTGCATTTCAGATCTAGATCCCCTTCTTCATCATTGGTGCATCATACATTCAGATTTATCTTCAAGTGTAACCCTTTCTAATCAGATCTACTTCAGAGAGAAGTATTCATTCAAGCTCAGACATCTTGCACCCACACTCATGTTTTGCACAATGAATTTCTTCTCCTTATATAGGTTTATCCTTTTTCAATACCATGAGCCCCTTTTTTCAATACCATGGGCCAAAGCAATACCATGAGCCAAAAACTACCTGGACGGGGTCAATTAGGCGGATCATTACCCAATACAATGGGTCAATACCATGGTGGTTACCCCTGGTTTTGCACTTTTTGAGCGCTTTTGCCCATACGCGACTTTGAACGTTCCTTTCCGCATGCATACGTGACTTCCCCTAGGCAAATCCGCGTATACATAGAGACATACTCTTTTCATCATACTTTGAGCACATTCTGAATTCCTTTCTTCATTCCCTTCTGTTCTCACTTTCAACGACAACACTCAGCATCGTATTGTCAACAAACATCACATCACATCAGATTTACATCATTTACCAAGTCCATCAAGTGAAGAATAACTTCATCAGGTGGTTTGCCATCAAGGACAACACATGTCAGCAGTCGCATGTCTTCATCTTCATTTATTGGGTTGCCATCAAGGACAACACTCTGCATCATATTTCCAACAATCTCCCCCTTTGGACTTGATGGCAACCACGATGGTGTTTGGTTACTAAGGTAGATAGATACCATGTCACTCTCCCAAATATGTCACTCTCCCAAATATTTGACATCATTATCTTCTCTTCATTCAAACACCATGTCACTCTCCCCCTTTGACATCAAGGGCAAAGGGCGGATCAAAAACCAACACTCTCCCCTTTTTCTCCTCATGGAAGAAACATTCTGCAGATTTGATATGTGCTGAAGTGGCCAAGCTCCCCCTGAGTTCATGCTGAATCTTCAAACATATTTGTCAATGAAGTACATGACTCTATGAACTTCCTATCACCAAAGACTCATACTTACATCAATTATCCATCCAAGTGGATTTACATATGAGACTCAGCTACCCAACCAAGTGGGTTTACAAATTTGACTCAGCTACCCAACCAAGTGGGTTTACAAAATTTGACTCAGCTACCCAACCAAGTGGGTTTACAAAATTGACAAGTCCTTACATGACTGAAAATTACAATTTTACAACATGAGTCTCAACAAGACCTTTTCATCAAACTACAAATATAACTTTTAAGACCAACACCAGAAAGTCCTCAAGAAAGAGAACATATTTCAGAACCATCATAATGCCAACACTGCATTATACTCAGCAAAGCTAATGCTCCCCCTGAATCTGTGCATCCAAGCATCCTTTCCATATGACTAAGGCTCCCCCTTAGTTTGTGCATCTTGAACACTTTCACCAACAAATCATCAAGGCATCTTTATCAAAACATTAGAAATAGAATTATGAGAACTGGAACACCACCAGAGATACCAAACAGTATCAGAGATACCAAACAGCACTGCAGCTGTGCTGAAGAGAGTTGATTCCAAACAGAAAATTGTCAGCAAT